>PVJC01003299.1:0-71764 GCA_004026665.1 Murina feae
CTGGGGTCCCGTGTTTTATCTGAGGACCCTCCTGCCCTGCACCCGCCCAGCGGCCCGGCCACCGGGGCAGGAGGAAGACCGTTGCCTGTCACCTGTCAGCTTTGAAGCCGTCTTTGTGGAGGAGTGTAGAGTCCTTTGCTTTGGTATGAAGAGATTGATAAGTGTTCCTGCCAGATCAGCAAGTGTTTCCAAATGAAAAGCCACTGATGGAGGCCGTGTATAGGTGCAGGAGGCCCTGTATAGGAGTGCCCTGGGGTTCTAGATGGTGCTTCAGGCGCCAGCTTTGCAAGTTATCTGGGCCACGGAGCCACCTGCTTGACTCAAGGCAGCGCCAGGGCCACCATCTAGTGCTCCTCTTCCGTGGAGGTGCTGGCCTTCCTCATTTCTCCGGGGCAGATGCTAATGAATGGAGACAATTCACAGCTGATTAGCTGTAGTTCCTGCAGTAATTACATGCACTCCCTAACTGTTCAGAGGAGGATTTCTAACCCAGTTCTGATTTCACTCGGAGCTTAATTTGTTTCTCGAATTGTTTGGGCCCTTCGTTTAATAGCCATTTTATTTTTTTCTGTGTTGTTTTAGGTACTATTAGATAATAAGAGAGTTTAATCTTAAAAAAGATACTCTGAGCTAATGAGCTGTTTGCTGTAAATGGATTTCTAATGCCCCAACAAAACCTTCATTTAAATAACATGAAAGAGTTCTGTAGGCAGTTTGGGGAGCCAGGATTGGTGCACGGAATTGTGACCCAAGTTCTCACAAATCCTATATAATAAAAGCCTAATATGCTAAGTGTCTGACTGTTGGTTCGACCATTTGAACAGTCGCTACTATGTGCACTGACCACCAGGGGGCAGATGCGCCGATCAGAAGGTTAGTTTGCTGCTGGGGTCCAGCTGATCGAGACTAGGCAAGACGGGCCGGACATGCCCTGGATGAATCTGTGCACGGGGCTGGTTTCGGCCTGATCCCCACAGGTCAGGCCGAGGGACCCCACCGGTGCATGAATCCGGGCACTGGGCCTCTAGTATTTATATAAAGAACATGCGGAATGGGGACCCAAGATTTTAATTCTGAGATGATTGATTCATCAAGGATTCCAATGCAGAAACTATATTTTTTCTTGCATATTTTTAACATCGTAGAAACATAGGGAAAGTATGTTGTGTGTGTGTGTGTGTGTGTGTGTGTATGCACCCATTCATGTGCTTTTCTACCCTAAAACTTTTAAATTACTTGAAGCCATGTTACTGAGGTATGATGGACATACCAAACAAACCCCTGCCTACCAGACATATACTCCTTGATCGTTGAAATATCAGCCTGCGTCTGTTGTTGGTATCCCCAGCCTTCCTAGAAGCCAGATAAAGGCCTTTCTTAGGCGCAAACAAATAACATCGTCCGGGAAAATCCTTGTAAAGATACTCGTCCAGATGGATCCGAGGGCTCGTTGTGTGAGTGTGTATGGGGGTGTCCCTTTGCAGGGTGGCGTTGTGCATCCGGGGACCCTGGCAGCGCTGCGGAACCATGAGGGTCTTTGGTATAAAGCCTGCTTAGTTCCTGGATTCCTGACGTGATAAAGTGAAGTGTGCCAATCCCTTCTGAGCAGGAGTCATGGGCTCAGAGTCAGGGGCTGAGAGACCCCCTGGAGAAAAGTGTTAGTGGGTTTATTGAGAGGAGTTATGTGGGTCTTCTATTTCTATGTTCTATTTACCCCTCCCTCCCTCCCTCCCTTCTTCCCCTTGGGAAAACTGTGCCTTCTGCTTTAAATAATTACTAGCTCTGTTTACATTAGAGGATGGAGTGGATATATACACATTTCACCCTTTGGAGACCAACCTCCGTGTTATTTAAGGCACGAAAGGCAGGGAATCGTGCACTTTGTGAAAAGGGGGCATCCTTTCCCTATTTAAAATCATGAAAATAACACAACTGCGGTGAACGATGGCTCCGGGCTCGTCCCATCCCGCCTGGCTGACAGCAGGATGTTGAAGGCAACCAGACGCGCCCGCTTACACCATCCGGACCCGAAAACCCATTTCTGCCCAAATCCACCTTTTTTTTTTTTTTTTTTAACATTTTGATAACAGGTCTGGAGAAGTAAAGAGCTTACGTCTGAAATGCTGATACAGTCTTATTTGTGATGGTCTGAATGGGCCATTGTGTGAGGGAATTGAAGAAAAATGGCTGTGTTCATGGGACCCCGCTTAGTTCTTAAACCTCTTTGCACTTAATGTTACATCGAGAGATTAAATATCACCCTTTCCAGCAGCTCCGATGGCTAGAGATAGGGCTTTAAACCCTGGAGATTAAACAAAAAATAAAAAAGTCTTTGGTCTGATTATTTATTGGTATTCACACCACACCCCATTCGCTAGAAAATAGAATTCCGAGTCCTGGGAATTGCATTCTTTTCCTTTTAATTCACATCTTAACCTGTCCGCACTGGGACATCTGTTCTGGAAAAGTAAAGCTGTGAAGCCCCACATGTTTTAAAAACGTGTCAAGATTTTTTTGGGGGGGGGGGCGGGTGGGGGAACCATTCTTTGCCTTCTAAGCTCTGACAAAGGCCCTGGCGGGGGGGGGGGGGGGGGGGGACAGTATGTGATGGCCTCCCACGGCCTCTCCATGAGAAACTGCGCTCTTTTCTGGGGATGATCAAGTTCACGGAACTCGGTGCTTTACTTTCCCGCCCGAGCCAGCGGCCAGGGTACCACCCGGTCCCCCTTCTCCCCGAGGAAACCCCTCTGTCCCCTCCTAACCCTGGCATTTTCCCCAGATCCCGCCCAGGATGCAGGACACCACCAGCGTCCTCCGTCAGGCCGCGTACTAACCGCCAACAATCTGCTTTCTTCCAGTTTGGAAATAACAGCAACTACATGAACATGGCCGAGGCAAGCAACGCTTTCTTTGCGGCCAGCGAGGTAGGTGTCCGCCTTCGTGTGTCTGTCCATGGTGTGTGTGCCGTTTAGATCATGGAAGAGGCTGGGAGGGGAGAGTAGATAGCGGGTTTCTCTCTCTCATGGGGCACGAGGCGACGGCGTAGGCGGAGAAACGAGAAAACCCTATCAGAGAAGCAAATGGCCGGACACGTCTCTATCATGTGTCCAAGGCTGTTGGGAACGTGAGCCGTGCACACCCATCTCTTGATGAAAAGAAATGCAGATGCGGACGTGGGGAGATCGTGTGAGGAAGGACATGAAACCTAGCTGTGCCCACTGTGTTGATAGCTAAGCAGAGAAGCGGTTATTTTGGAAACTAGGATGAAAGTGACTTTTGATAGACAATATGTTAACCTGGCCGCTGTGGCTCAGTGGTTGGGTGTTGACCTATGAGCCAAGAGGTCGCTGGTTCGATTCCCGGTCAGGGCACGTGCCTCGGGTTGTGGCTCCATCTCCAGTAGGGGGCATGCAGGAGGCAGCTGCTCCATGTTCCTCTCTCATGGATGTTTCTACCTCTCTCTTTCTATCCCTCTCCCTTCCTCTCTCTCTCTCTCTCTCTCTCTCTCTCTCTCTCTCTCTCAAAATCAATAAAAAAAACAACACAAAACATGTTTAAAAAGAAAGTATTTCAACTTCACATAGCTCTGAGGATGACTTCATTAAGTTGCCACGTTTTGGGAAATGATGTGGTGGAACAGTATGGTTGTTGCTTGGGTCTTCAGTGGGGGGGGGGATGTGAAATGAGTGTGTTGGTTTTCTGTCAGATCCCCACAGCCTAGTACATTGCTTGGCGCATAGTAGGTGCTCAATATTGATGGTATGAATGAATGGATGGGCACGCTCCAAGACCTGGTCAAAGCCAGGAAAAAATGGAGGCTGGAACGTACAGGCAGCAGCACACTGACGGTGGGCTTGCGTAGGGTTTACTAGTGCAAATGGGACACACACCTTCTTGTTGCTGCTGTTGTCCAGTTGCTGCCTCACTGACGACGTAGGGCTGCTGTCTGGCCCCATGGGCCTGCTCCCCAGAAAAACCTCCATCTTGATTAGGTCAGGAAATAGTTACCTAAAAATGGTAGGCTGTGAGATTCAAGATTCTATTTTTTTTTTTTTTTTTAGTTACATCTTTATTGTTCAAAGTACCATATTTTCCGGCGTATAAGATGACTTTTTAACCCAGGAAAATCTCAAAAATCTTCTCAGATAATGAGAAGGCTAATGAGAGAAGTGACCCAACTACCTCCTCTACTTTCTCCCTCTACCATTTCTACCATTTCAGCAGTTTTTTCTCGACTTTTGAGAAGATTTTCCTGGGTTAAAAAGTCGTCTTATACGCCAGAAAATATAGTATTACATATGTCCTCCTTTACCCCCATTGACCCCTTCTAGCCTGTCCCCTTCCCCCCTCCCCCATCTCAGGCCTTCTCCACCCTATTGTGTGTGTCCATGGGTGATGCCTATATGCATACAAGTTCTTTGATCTCTTCTCACTCAGCCAGCACCCCTCCCCCCTGCTTCCCTCTGAGATTCCACGGTCTGTTCCATGCTTCTATGTCTCTGGATCTGTTTTGTTTATCAGCTTATTTTCTTCATTAGATTCCACATGTAAGTGGGATCATGTGATACTTGTCTTTCTCTGACTGGCTTATTTCACTTAGCATAATACTCTCCAGGTCCCTCCATGCTGTCTCAAAGGGTGAGAGATCCTTCTTTTTATAGCTGCATAGTATTCCAGGGTGTAAATGCACCACAGCTTTTCATCCACTCCTGTACCGATGGGCACTTGGGCAATTTCCAGATCTTAGCTCATGTAAATGAGCTAAAACAGTGCAATTGGTCCAAATGGAGCCACTTGGCAGTTCCTGCAATAAAAACTCTTCATCTTCCAAATATATTCAAATATAGGAAACGGAACTAGCTTCCCCACTTCCCCCCAGAGGATGAAAAGCATAATGGTTTTGCCAGTAATCTTGGTCCAGGGAAGCAAGTGGCATGAAAGAAGTGGACAAGGAGAAATTACTAGAGAAAAACGGGGAGACATTATTAGAGAAATAAGGGTGATTGTAGATGAGTCCCTTTTTATGGTGACCATCCTCTCTCGCGCCGAGAAGACAGCCCCGATGGGGGAGTAGTGTTTGGCACTGGCTGCTGGGTTGTTTGTGATAATGAGCACAAACCCCATCTGTACGGACAACACGAAGCTTCATTCTGTAGGATTTTTTCCCTACATTTGAATCAAACATTGATGAAAGCTCCACTGGCAGCAGCTGCGCGGAGACAATTTAATTCCAGCTGTGATAATTCACCGTGTCAGACATTGGCTGTTATGTGTTGATACAACAGTTCTCCAGATTTGCATTTTTATCAAAAGGAACAAATGTTTTGAACATTTCAGTACAGATGGTATTTAACCATGTACACACTCCTTAAACACGTTCAAGGTAAACACTGGAAAGTCAATATCTCTAAGAAAGTCATCATTGAAACTGCGATGTGATTAATCTGATCTCGGTCAGAAGGCAATGTGTCCAAAAGTCAGTAACCGTGTGTGTGTGTGTGTGTGTGTATGTGTGTGTGTGTGTGTGTGGGGGGGTCCATGGTTACTTTTATCATCTCAGATAACCAGTAAGTTTTTGTTACGTTTTTCTCTAAGGATTGCTCAACACTGTGTTTAAATGTATTACCTCTCTTTAAAAGTGGTGGAAGATTCTAGCATTTTCTTGGTTGTGCACTGTAATATAATTTTATTGTATGGTTTTACTAGGTTTATGATATAGTCAGTAGTATACTAAATTCTACCTTAAAGTTATCCCGTCTTTTATAAAATTATACTGTAAGGACATTATATATGTAGATAAGACATCTCGTATTCCTTAAGAAAAATAAAAATGAAAACCTCCTTAATTTTGACGGCCTCGCATAAGATGTGCTTATGTTAGAGGGTAAGAGGCAATCTTATGTAATGATTTCCCAGAACATCTTTTTTTTTTTTTTTTTTTGAACAAAATATCCTGAGTAAATGTTAGCGCACTACATTATAGCCTATGCCTAATTTCCCCATCACTACATTAAAAGTAAATTTATTTGTTGTTGTTTTTTTACATTTTAATGAGCGCTGACTAATTCAGGAAGCCTTTAGGTTTGGTGCAGTCAAGTCCAAATTGTGCCCCGAACCAACCCCCTTCACGTGGCTGTTGCCCCGGAGCTAATCCCGTGGGGCCCAGGATGCTCTGAGTGTGAAATTCACACATTGGCTGCGTGTTTTCTGCCTGTGTCGTGATTATCCTGACCATGTTTCAAGTACTTTAAATATTTATTGAAATAATATTTCAAGTGTTAATTACAGTGGTAATGAAAACAGCCAAATGCCACATATCAAGAATGAGTGTTTATCCGTATTGTTAATGTGATATGTTAGATTTCATTAAGCAGTAATGGGGTAGCAAATGAGTCACAAATTACAGTTGCATCTGTTACTGCACCACATTAGTGCCAAAATCACAGCAAAGGCAGCCATAGGGCGACATTCATCAGCCAACCACACTCGGGGCCAACGCATCCCTTTGTGTTTGAGAACTCAGGGTACCAGCATAAGAAACCAACCTCTTTGCGGGGGGGGGGGGTCATTATTTGAACAAATATGTCAGAAAAATCTAATAGTTTCGTTCTAGCTTTCAAGTGTGTTACTGGGCAATAAAGTTTTGTATCCATTGAATCTGCAAAGGACCTCGAGATGTTCGATGGTCTGCCATGGAACTCCCTTGTCTTGTGACCTGTTAATTTCTGGTGAGATGATTAAAATCACAGTTGGCCGGTTCGGTATGCAAGGAGGGTGGTGCTCCCCCACCCCCCCCCTTCATTTTGTTTCTATTTTCTCTCAGCTGCCTGTTAAGTTACATGATCAGTTCCTAGTTTGAATAATGGTGATTTTCAGCTCTAAATGAGTTCTCTTAATCAGTTAGCGCAGATTCAAACGATCTTGCATCAATTCACTCTTCGAAAATGTTATTAATAATAAATAGACTGTAAATGGGACCCTCTGAGCTGAGGCTGAAAAAAATCCGAGTGGCCGCACAACCTCTTCACATTCCAGCCAAAATAACCTTCTAACCTGGGCCACCCTCCTTCCCCCCAGTCCAAGTTCAAGAACGGTGGTTCGTTCTGATTTACATCAAAAGGTCATAGTTTGTAACACCACCTTGAAGAATCTAAGTAGTGTGGAAGAAAGCAGCGCAGTATTTACTCTTAGGTCTTGAGAAATAACACTTACCTAAGTGAGCAACCCCAATGGAAGTAGTACATCACTCTCCCTCTATCGCTATATTCATTCCATTGATGATTTTTAAAAGCAGAGACTGGCAGAAAGTGTTCTGATAAATAATTGTCAAAATCTTCATGGCAAAGGGAATAATCACTCCCCACAGAGTTTGAATGAAAGCACTGGAACATTTTAATAGATGCTCTGAAGATCGTCTTAGTGTAAAACGTTGTATGACAAAACAGTAACAATTTCCTAGAAGCATTTGTGTGTGTGTGTGTGTGCGCGCGCGTGCGTGTGCGTGCTTGGGAATGTATCAATAAGGAAGTTGAAAAAGCAAACCACAGATTTAATATGACTTGTTTTATATGTTGTGACAGAGAGTAAGTGTGTGTACTGTTCAGTGCTGGATGCGTGTGGTGTGTGTGCGCCACAGAATCGTCAGCGTTTTACAAAGCCTGTGGGTAATGGGAGCGGTTTGAGCTGTTTCGCTAACATATCAATAAAGTGGCAATTTGTTATATAGCCAAACCCAATGTCGCTGCTGCTCCAGCTAACAACAAAGACAGATGCTGCTAATTAAGTGCACATTAAAAAACTGTTAATACGGATACTCCATTAAAACCATATGATAATGAGACTTAAATCTTTAATCAGAATGATCAGCAAAACTTTCTATGAGGAAATCTGTGCTTAAGATGTTTCCATCGGAGAAATAAATATTTGGCCTCGCTGTGGAGTTGTTTTCATGCAGAAACTTGGCTTCTTCCCTCCAGGGAGAAATAAAGCTATAAGAACAGAGTGTGAAAATATGCGTGTTTTTATTTCCTTTTATTTTGCAGACATTCCACACACCAAGTCTCGGGGATGAGGAGTTTGAGATCCCCCCAATCACGCCTCCCCCAGAGTCGGACCCTGCCCTGGGCATCCCGGACGTGCTCCTGCCCTTTCAAGGCCTCAGCGACCCTTTGCCCTCCCAGGGCAGTGAGTTCACACCCCAGTTCCCCCCTCAGAGCCTGGACCTCCCGTCCATCACCATCTCAAGAAACCTCGTGGAACAAGACGGCGTGCTTCACAGCAGTGGGTCACACATGGTAGGCAGCAGATTGATTGCTTGGGAGTTTTTTTTTTTTATCCTCTGTGCTTCTCCTGGTGAAGATCTGAGATTCATGTTCTGCTTTCTGGGGGGACGCGTGGATTGTTTTTCCTTCCGCTGTGTGAACACCGATACCAGATCAATCCCCGGTATTGGCAAGAGGCACGGGGTTGGTTGATAGTCACGTAGGAAAGAGGCCCAGCCCACAGGATCTTTCTGATTGGAAAGGATGTTTTAAAAGTCAGGTTCATTGATTTGGAAGCCGGCCATGTTCCCCGGCCTTGGGTTTAGCCGAGAGATGAACTTGAGTTGCAAGGTTGCCCAGGCGAGCGTTTAGAAATGGTAGCCCTTACCACGTACCTAGGTCTTCTGCGTTCAGTGGGTTTATAACATCACGTTTAGGATACACGATCTGCTCCTCCCTCAAACGAGATAATCCAACTGCGGTACAGAGAAAGGGGAAAAGAATCATCGCTGCTAACCAGCAGAGGGAAATACAGATTCGGTTATTGTGGGAAATATACCTAATTGTGTTATTTATTGTCATAAACATGGACTAAGGCACTCCAGAGAGCCAGGATTGCTAATGCAATCGTTTTGGTTCTATTTTTCTTAGTGAGCAATTATAGTCGGCAATCGCCAGAGGAAAATCTCCTTAAGTATTTTAAACTCTTCTGCTGGGATTTAATTTTTTTCTTCTTCACCATAGGATATAAAGCATTTGTGTCTGTCTAAGTGAGGGGCTAAGCAGGCATTTGAAAACAAGATGAATCACTTAGAATGCCTTTTTGAGAAACCCTGATGAAATGAAACAGATGTGTTGGTATAACAAAGACACCCTCGTGCTTGTTGACATATTCCTCTGCACGCCAGGACCATGGCCAGTGCTGTTTACCGGGTTCCTGGTTAATTCCCCGGATAACAACAGACAATTGCAAAATATGGAGTGGATTAGGGTGCGGAGAATCAGCGAGCTCTCGGAAATATGAGATTACTTTCCCAAATAGGATCGCGGCAGCGTCATTTTCTTTGCCTGTGATCTTTTGTGCTTGAGCAGAACATCAAGGTTTTGTTTTTATTTGTTTTGTTTTTACTTTTTTTGTGTGTGTGTCTGAAAAGAATGCAGCCAGCAGTCGGGAAAGGGTCATTAACTATTCATAAACGTTCCCCGCCATCGCAAAGAATTGTTTCCCGTGGACTTGCTGACATTTATGTCCCTTTGACCCAGGAAGGGAGGGGTCCCGTCTCTTCCTCCACAGTCAGGCTTGCCATGTTGAGCCTGGGAAGTGATAAAAATAAGGAGGGTGTTCAGTCCTCAAGGGAATTAGCCTGGGTCCCCCATTATTCGTGGATGCTCAGCGAGGCTCACTCAAGTCTCAGGAACAGTTAAAAGACCCTAGAATGCATGCTACCATGTGCACCTTATTAAATTGATAAATATTGATTAATAATCAAAGAATGTGCCTTTCAGTGAAACATCCGATGAATTACCTTCCCTTAAAGCCACAAGCCTGTTATTGCCGCTATAAAAAAAGAGTGTAAAGGAGGCATTTTGACTATGAAATTTCATTTCATGGTCAATCGCATCTACCGTATTGGGAAGAGCTAAAGATGGAATCATAAAATAATTACGATATTCGCATCCACTTCTAGAGCGATGCTTTCGCGGGCTGGCGTCGGGAGAGGGGACTCAATTTTTAATGCTGCTTTCGTGATGTATTGCTAATCACCGACGCGGCTGAAGTATTCCATTGATTTTGGAACAGAGAAGCACATTAGCTAAGTGTGGGCTGCCGCCCTGCGTTTACACGGACCTCATCCCATGCGCCGGCGCCTTTCTGAAGTTTTTGCTGGAGCTCGGTGATATTTATTTGGGCTGGAAACAAACTAATCTTGTTGAAAAGTCGAGGAGAATTTCACCTTGAAGAAACATCATGGCGTTTTAAATCACAGATCTTGGTGGGGGTGGCGGGCGGTGGGATAAAAAGTACCCGGACAAAATGATGATGAATACGGAGTGTCGCTGGCTTTGTTCTATGTATGACTCGACATGCTCACCTACAAACTCGAATCTGGAATCGCCGCAGGATGGTGACAAATAGGTGGTGTCAAGGTTCGCCCGGCTCCCTCCGGGTGCCCAGTTGGCCCGTGACATCATCAGGGTCTGTGACAGCTCCTGTGAGATTTCCCCCAGGAAGGTCACCGGGAAAATGACACATCGTACCGTCTCCATCACACATGCGGCACCCCTGGGCGCATGGATGTTTCATACCTGGCGCACGGCAGACGTGTTAGTATCCCGATGAGGAGGCTGTCTGTTAAGGATGGGGGCGGGGTTGGAGGAAGACCATCCTACAGGAGGCAAAGCCCACTTGTTTATGTCGCCTTATACCAGCTGCTCTTCAGAAAACCACTGGTTTCCTTTCAAGAGAGTGACGGTTTGTCACATTACTGATCGGCTGGGCTTTTGTTGGCAACAAACACAACATGTTTGTCTTCCTGGAGTGCCTGCCGTTATATTTTAAAACAGAGAGCAGGAGCAAAAGGGGGGCAATGAGAATGAGTCCAGCGAAGCAGACTCAGAGATACAGAGAACAGACCGACAGCTGTCAGAGAGGAGAGGGGTTGGAGGCTGGGTGGAAAGGTGAAGGGATTAAGCAAAAAAACACACACACACACACAAAACCCTACAAAAATCAAACAAAACACATACACAACAAAACTCATAGACCATACAACAGTGTGGGGATTAGCAGAGGGGAAGGGGGCCCGGGGGAGGTGGGAGAGAGTGCAGGGAGGATAAATGGTGACGGGAGGAGACTTGACTTGGGACGACTAACACGTAATATAATTTGTAGATGATGGATTCTAGAATTGTACACCTGAAACCCACGCAATTTTATTCACCAATGCCACCCCAATACATTCAATACAAATGAAAAATGAAAAAAAATTAAAAGACAAAACTTTAAAAAAAAAACAAAAACGTGAGTCTAATCATCAGCATTCGCCGTTCGGAATATGCAGATAATGCTCTGGCATTCAGGAGCGGATTGGTGAGAAGATGGAAAGTCGGTACACGAGTGACTTCAAAGAAAAACCTCCATTTGCTTGTGGTGGATACGTGTATTCCAAAGCAGTGTGCGGTTGGCGAGTAGAAATCAACAGTACATTTTGGCTAAAAAAAAAAAAAAAAATTCCTTACCTCCACGCATTATTGCCAGTTCAGATGATCATCTGGAAGTGATTTTAATCTGCAGAAGATTGCAATCTGCAAAATCTACAAGCGGCATGCCAAAGGGCTTTTGTGTGTTTTTTTTTTTGTTTTTTTTAACACCTCTCTATAATCTGCCCGGCCTGCTGAGTAGCGTCGACATCAGTAGTACATCAATTTCAGAAAGTGGATTATTTTTACTAGACAGCTATTGTGACATATTGGGTCAGTCATAAATGAAAGATATTCATGCAAGCATGCAATACTTGTAATGAAGTCTCACTCTGACCTTCTGTATGATTGATTCTGTAATTTAGTTTTCTCAGGCAGTGCCTGAAATGAAATGAAATCATGTTGAACAAGTTTTGAATACCCACAGTGCACCAGGAGAAGAAAAATCTACAGCCCTAGAGGCTTGAGAGAGAGCCGCTGAACGATTTATCTCTATGCTATTATAGCCTTTGCCAGCATTCAACATTCTTTTTTTTTTTTTTTTCCCCTTTTCCTTTTTTGGCTTAAGTACTTAATTCTGCAGGTAGCTGTAAATGGGAAAATAAAATGCTGTTCAGATTTAAAATGACAGGACAGGCGTATGTGCAGGGAACTGATAAAATATCTTGAATAGAACTGACCTTTCATGTAGCTGAAAGTTACTGGGGGATTCATCCTCATAATTACCATATAGATTATTTTTATTTCTTTCCTGCAATGAAACATTTCAGAGAGCAGGAGTGCTGATTGAATGAAAATTGAACTTGTTAACATTCCTTTCAGCTTAGCCTGTTGTACATAACAGAAGGTTAGCTTTGATGAATTTCAAAATTCCCTTTGATAGCCAAGAAACAGACAGTAAAATGATTGTCTCTTGTCTGATGTTTTGTAGGCCCCGCCCCAAAAGAGAATTTATAAAACACACTGATAATTCCCAGGCGTTTTCTTCATGCATTATAGTTCCTATGTGGAGGACTGACATTTTCTGTAGGGCATGGACTCTGGGTTTAATTGTGGTAGCACATGTTTATAGAAAAATGCCACACGGGTGCTCTTGTAATATCAAACATAGTATTAGAAAATTGAAAAAGATGGAAGTAAGGGGGGGTGTATTTGAGTATGGTTGCTTTGTATCTCTTAAGGAAAGAGAGAAAGAGAAAAGCCCTATAGGAGATGAGCATGCAGAGAAGAAAATGATAAGCTTTTATGATTATTATTATATAGTTAAGAGATCAACTGAAGGACTTGTATGCATGCATATAAGTATAATCAATGGACACAAGACACTGGGGGGTAGGGGAGGAGGGGGAAGGTCAAGGGAAAAAAATGGAGACTTATTATTTAACACTCTTTGTAATACTTTAAGCAATAAAACAAAATTAAAAAAATAAATGGCTACAACAGATTAAAAAAATAAAATAAAAAAGAGTACATATAAAAGAAAATGATAAGCTTTTAAAATATTCATAAGACATTTAGGTCATCATCTAAACCCATGTCATGTTTGACGACCAGAAGAAAATGGAAATATACTAAAGTAAGGCTTATGTTAGATATTTTTATGTTTCTGACAGTCGCTTGGTATATGGCTCTGATTTTGAAGTCGAATTGTTTTTTGTTTCTACAAAATGACTGGTGTGCCATTTCCAGACTATGAGCAGTCTCCCTTTAAGAGAAATAGCAGACTTTCAATTAATACCTTGTTTTAGCAATGTTGCTTAATGTGTTACAGATAACACAGTTATTTCATGGGTCATTAATGTGTTTAATGCGTGGAACGTTCTATTAAAACAAGCCCTGGTGATTGCTATGAACATGTGCGTTGCCATCGTCAATAGAGTCTGCAGAACAGAATTCCACAGGATGATTACTGAGCCATAGTGGGGGTGGGGAGGGGACGACCAACAATCCCCCCCCCCCCCACCAAAATTGAATGATTATTTCAGTAACATTTATTTTTGGCCAAGTCATGGTCAAAACATTTTTACTGTAAGTTACCAGTAGCAAAAACATGACTTACATGAGCAATGCAATTTGGGCTAAGACCTATCTGTTCAGTCTTAAATTATAAAATTGAAAAACTATAACAACTTTCAGCAAATATTTACTGAGTACCTACTAAGTGCTATCTATTGTTTATAATAATTAGAGACCAATTATACTATTTATAAAATTGTTTCCTTGATCACCAATGTCTCTTTCATGGACTACAAAAATTTACAGTGTTTTCTGCTTTAAAGATGCTTATCATCAGAAGTCAACTGGAATGCAACTATTAACTGTATCTTGACAAGGCCACATACATTTTTACAAGTTACCTTTCTTCTTCCTTTTTTTTAAAAAAATGAAGTATCTTTTTACTGATTTTAGAGAGAGAGGAAGGGAGAGGGAAAGAGAGACAGAAACATCGATGTAAGAAAGAAACACCAATCAGTTGCCTCTCATACACACCCCTGCTGGGGATCGAACTCTTAACCCGGGTATGTGCGCTGACCGGGAATACAACTCGACATCTTTGGGTGCACAGGACAGTACTCAACCAACTGAGCCACACCGACCAGGGCCTTTCTTCTCTCTTTGTAGAGCAAATAACCTTCTCCATACATAGCTTAAAATAAATACCGTGTTTTTTTTGTGTATAATATGCCCCATGTATAAGACGCCCCATGTATAAGACGCCTCCCACTTTTCCAACTCAAAATTAAGAAATCAATATTTTAAACATTTTGCTGGTTTTCCTCTTAAGGCCTTCTTCTTTTTTGGCACCTTCAGGAGTTGTTCTTCCTGTTTTCTCCACTGTCTGATCACACACTCAGTGGGAGGAGATCCACATGGTCTCTCTGCTGCTCTATTTCCATGCTCCTCTGCATAGCTGATTGCATTCAGTTTAAATTGTGCAGAGTAAGACAGTCACTGGTACTTATCTTTTCGTTTTTTGACATCATTATGGGCTCAGAACACGCTGGTCCCTGTTGTATCTGCGCACTCTCCACCTCCAATGACGGCATCAGCTGATATCAGTAACAGTAAGGCTCGTGATTGGAGGAAGCCTGCTTGCCCAGGTGTGGGCAACTACCCACTCGCATGGCTCCCTCCTTGTCTGCCTTCCATGTATAAGAGGCCCCTTAATTTTCAGTCTAACAATTTTAGAAAAAAATAGCGTCCTATATATGGAGAAATATGGTAGTCTTTATTCTCATCCTATAAATACTTACCTCAAACATACGAGTGTTGTCTTTAAATTGAGTTACGTTTAGAGCCACCTATTAAAGGAGGAGTGTGCTCCGAATTTCTAAACCCGGTTAGATGTTGTGAAATGTGATTACTTGCTTCATGTATGACATTCAAGGAACAGTGTTATTGAGAAGTGATGCTGTGATTCATTGATTCATTTCCCTGGACCTTGTTTGTAACATAGATAATCTATAGTTATCTACTATCTATTTATATAAAAGGCTAACATTCAAGGTGTCCCCTTAGGAGTTCGACCAGGAGAACGGGAGTTTGATTGCTCGCTATGATGTGCTCTGACCACCAGGGGGTGGCACAGACATGATGACCAGTGGCAGCAGGGTGCTGAAGGAGCAAGGGAAGGAGGAGGCGGGGAGGCAAGGGGAACCACAAACCCTGTGGTTGTGGCATGCTAGCTTCGAGGGAAAGAGGAGGCAGGGAGAAGGGGAGGCGGGGAATCTTACGACCCTGATTGCGGGCCAGGCCTAGGGACCTACCCGTGCATGAATTTCGTGCACTGAGCCTCTAGTACTATAATATCGCCAGTACTCCCTATGGTTCAGGGACAGTAGACACACCATTTTCCATCACGCAGATTTCTGAGTGAACCTGGCCTGATGATTCCGACCGTTCTTCAGGGATGAGAGTTACTCTCCATACCTTTGCCCCATTTCCTTTTGTTCACAGTACTTGCCACCCTTTGAAATGGTCTCTTTTGCCTGTCCTGTCCCTTACCTGTCTCATTTGCTGCTGTCCATTCTCAGGCCTGGAAGATTGTCTGGGTCGGAATATACTATTGTCGGGCTCACAATAAATAGTCTGTTTGTTGAATATATGAATGAGTGAAGGGGTGATGAAAATATTTGTTATCAGGAGCCTACCTTGACTAAATTAAATGAGAGGAGCAGGGATTTCAGGTAGAAACAGCTGTAATAATGGAAATCCGCTTTAAAATTTTAATTTAGGACTGAATAAAATAAGCATGGAGCTGACTTCTTGGTAAAACAAAGGCGTTACAGGAGTGTAGGAGCAAAATACCACTAAGTGTTTTATGATAAACTCTTGAAATCTCCATTTTCCTAAGAAACTATTAATTAACTTTTAGGAAGACTGTGTCAGTATGTTTGATTATAACCCTGGGAGTAGTTATTAAGTAAAAATTACCTATTTTGGAGCAGAGATTTTGACGAAGTTACACTCTGTGGTATGGAGGGTCTGTAATTATCGTTGGTGTGCTTTTGGCATGACTGTATTTGTTCCAAGGTCTATTTGGGTTAGAAAATACAGTATTTTTGCATAACTATTGATTGTTGTTAATTTGGAAATAAAGTTTTAACAATTGCTGTCAGACAGAACTAAGTAATTGAGCACAAAATTACTAGCCTGAATTTCATATTTGTCGTTCTCTGGTGTTTATTAATATAAAGCAAGGTTTGTTTGTGTTTTTTACTGATCATTGTCTAATTACTTCATTTTTCACCAAGTATTGATTAAAAAACTAGCACAGTGAACATGTATTTAGTCACACTCTCTAATATGTTTGGGTTATTTGCTTCTTAATTAGACACTATCTTCCATTATGAAAACCTATCATTGGATCATTATTTGTAAAAGGAACTGGAACATACATTAAACACATTGTCTGTTCGATTTTACACATTTTTTAATGATAAAATCAACCCAGATGGAAGTAAGCACCATTGAAATGAGTAAAAAAAATAAAATAGAATAATAATGGGGGATATTTAAATGTTTAAAAATCAAATGGAAAGCCTATATCATGCCTTTGCAGAAGAAACCCCGTCACGGAACAGGAGGTGGGTAGCTGAATGAAGATCAATGCCAGGGGTGGGAGGAAGGATGCCCGTTCACCTTCTGGGGGGACCCCAGGGAGGCTCTGGCCAGAAGGAATGAGTGAGAGGGACTTGGGTGTATACAGGAGGCTCACTTGTCTTGGTTCAGGAAATAAGAGGCAATTGTTGCCCTTTTCCTCCCCACCTCCAGCCCCCACGCATCTCTGTGGAGTGAGGCCGTGGTCCTGTAACATGGTGATGGGCACAGCAAGGCCGGTTCTCGCCTTTCAGATCTCTTTCCGTCTTGATGAAGTCAAGCACGAGGTCTCAGCTGTGGACTGAAAAGGCCTTCTTCACGCCTCTCTTTCCTCCTTTTTAAATAAGACAAAGCCAAACTCGGGTTCGGATTCTGGGGCAGGGCCCTGTATTTACATGGACTCTGAGGGCATTATTGCTTTCTTCCATGATATTTATTTGACCTTCCATTGATCCCTGGTGACCCCGAGTTTGTTTGTTTTTCATTCATGCTAGTGATCCAACGTTTTCCTTTTTATTATAAAAGGATTCAGATGTTAACAGTTCCCTCACATGATTGATGTTCAGTACTAGACTGGGCTTTGGGTAATTTAAGAAAATGAAAGATGGCTACCAGAAGGATGCATTCTTTGTTTTTCTGGGTTTTCTTTTTTGTTTTGTTTGTTTGTTTGTTTGTTTTTTAAACAATCTCTTTCATCAGGTGGAGAGAGAAGCAAGCCTCAGCTGAACACCCCCACCACAGCACCCGCAAACTATCCTGGTCTTGGGCACTTGTAATTATAGGCAACTGGGAGGCAATGCACTTCTTGCTAGAGGCCAGTGGCCTTCCCATTCTGATGACCTTCTGCGATTGCAAAAATGAAACTTGGGTACTCTTCAGCACACAGGTTCAGAGGCTAGGCCCTGTGTTCTTGTTTCCATTTGCATTCGTGTTATTTATATGTAAATCAAATGGTCTCCCATTGGTTTAGATGGGCTGCCCATGAGTTATGACCAGTCAATGTTTATGGGAATGAACAAACCCACTAGATAGATACCAAGCCTTTCAACAAGTCCGGTGGCAGAAGGTCCCTGAATAAAACCCAGGCTTCCTAGGGCGGGCTGCAGGACCTGCAGCTGTGTGGTCCATCATTCCTTGCCTCTCCAGCTTTATGGTCAGTGTTGCTTTGTGGGGCCCTGTAACACTGGCCTCTCCCTTAATTATACTTTCTCACCCCCCGGGTCTTTGCACATGATCTTCTCGGCCCAAGATGCTTTCCCATCTTCTCTGGCTTTGATAGCATCTGTTCTCTCTTCCCCTCTTTTCTGGTTTCTACTCTCCCTTTGCACCTCAGCTCAGTGGGTCACCTCCTCAGGGTAGCACCCCTTGATTACTCTACACGATCTGGCCCATTGCCACCTCTCCAATCCCACTGCATTTCACTCTTCTCTTTGCCTACCCTGCTGCCGTCTGCACTGGCCTCCTTCCACTTGTCCAGCATGCCAAGCTATCTCCACCTCCGACTTGGCCCTGCTGTTCCCTCCATCTAGAGCATGCTCCTCCTCCTCTGATGGTTGGCTCCTCCTCCTCCTTGAGACACCAGCCCAGAAATCATCTCTGAGAGGACTTTGCTACTGACCCAATAAGTCTCTTCACCCTCCCACAAATAGAGGCATTTCTTGAATAACCTGTTTATTTTCTTCACAGTAGTTGCCACAATTTGAATCTTGTTTATGCACAATTTTCCCGTTTATGCACAATTTTCCCATTTATGCAGGCAAGACATAGACGTTGGCTGCTTTCTTCCTCTCCCTCCCTGCACACCCCTACCTTCAGATAATTTCCATTATATTTGTCTAGGAAAGCTGTTTGCAAACCAGGGAGAGTTTGCCCCCTAGGAGACATGTGCCAAATATCTGGACAGTTTGTGTTTATCACAGCCTGGTGGGGGAAGGGAGAAGTACTAATAAAACCACTTTCCCAACAAAGAATGACAATGGATAACATAAAAATGCCAATATTGTGGAGGTTGAGACTCTTACTTAATACTAGAGGCCCAGTGCATGAAAATTCATGCACTCAGGGGTCCCTCAGCCTGGCCTGCACCCTCTTGCAGTCCAGGACCCCTTGGGGGATGTCTACCTGCCAGCTTAGGCCCAGTCCCCTACCCTGGCGGTCAAACCTGCCTTTGGCAGCACAGGAGCCCACAGGGGATATCCAACTGATGGCTTGGACCCACTTTCTTTGGGGAGCAGGCCTAAGCTATCAGTCGAGCATCCTTAGCGCTGCTGAGGAGGCAGGAGAGGTTCCTGCCACCGCTGCTGCACTCGCAGACGTCAGCCTGGCTTGTGGCTGAGCAGAGCTCCCTCTGTGGGAGTGCACTGACCACAGGGAGCAGCTCGTGCATTGAGCACCTGCCCCCTGGTGGTCAGTGCCCATCATAGCGACCAGTCGTTTCAGTCGTTCTGCCATTAGGGTAGATTTGCATATTACCCTTTTATTATATAGCATCACCAGACAGGATGGAGTGAGACCATGAAGAGAGAATGAGTTTTTCTCAAATGATGAACAATTTAGAAACCGATGCAATGAACCCGACATATAAAATCTAATTGCGAAAGGAGTAGAAAAGGGCTGTGAAGGTTCAACCCTTATTGTTGGGTAGGAGAGGGGCGTCCTCTTATAATTCACTACTTGCTCTGCCTTTCCGTAATCAATGGTAATTTTTTTCAATATTGAATTTTAATAACTACGAGGTAATGATTTACAAAAAGGCATTACATGTCTTAGGTTTTATCCTAAGAATGAGTAAGAAATGTGTATCCATGGTTATATATGTCCTTATTGTGTCATTACTAGTAGGAAAAATGGTGAGCTAATTTGAGGGAGTATATATGAACTATTCTTGCCAACATGTTGTCATAGTAAATTTTTTAGTCCGTTCTAAATTACATTTAATTAGAGTAATGTTGAAGCAATGAATGACAAGGTCATTTTCAAAAGACAAGAGAATTGATATATTGGATTCTGTGGCCTGGCACATAGTAGGTGCTTAATAAATATCTGTAAACCGAGCTGACATCTTTCTTGTTTTAACTGGAAATCCTACAATCAAAGGGGACATCTCTCCAAGGTTACTTTTTTATGGAAAACGATTGGGACTCTTAAGGATTGCCAAGCTCCCCAAGGCTGCTGTTACTAATCCGTGGCCCTAAAGGAACCTGGATCTATGAAGAGGCATTTTCACCGTGAATCTTCTTAGACTGTAATCTTCACACACGGGAAGGCTTTATCCGATAACAGTGGGCCCTGTGAAACACTAGCAGATTGTGATGTGTCGATTCAGTAGTTCTGAGGTTACTTAGAAAACATTTTGGAGGCCCTTGGTGTATTGACCTGGGGGCGATAAGGAAGATAGGGCCAACATGTGTTCGTTGGTTTGTGGGGATATTTTGTTGTTGTTGTTTTGCATGTGAAAGCTACATGGATATCTCTATGTTTTGGCAAAGCCTTGGTCCCATCACCAGTGTTTTTCAGGGGTGATTTTCACTCTGTCTCCACCGTACAGGAACCCCATTTTTTTTTGTAGTGAAATGTTATGACAATCTCAATGTATAAAACAAATGAAGATGGCGTTCCTTTCATTAAAGGGGGGTTGTGGGCAGTGGAGAGCCCACAGATCCATTCATTTCTCTCTCCGCCTCCACCCTCGAGGCACCATGCTGCTTGGAGCAGTTTCTCTGTGGGTGTCTGTGGAGAGCTGTGTGGCCCGAAGAATTACAATGATCTAAGAATGGGTATAATAGCATCTAATTCCGGAGGCTTTTTAGAGGGTTGACTCAGAAAATGCATGTGAGGCTTAGCACGAACCCTGGCAAATAACATTGAGTCAATGTCCCTTTTTGGCTCAGTGAACCCTGGCCAGGGATCAGCAGCGGCTCCCAAGTAGTCAGGTCCACAGGAAAAGCATACGCTGCAGGTGAACTTCAGGGGGCGCTGGCTGGGGAAGCCAAGAAAGCTGACTGCTTGGCCTTCTGTTTGACTTTGAGATCCACCCGAAGTGCTCTAGGTGTGGGATGAGTCCATCCAGTAACGGTACGTGCTGAGTATCATAGGCATTGCGGTCAAAAGGGCAAAATAACTCCTCTCTTAATGAGAGAGCCGTATGTCATATCGTCCAGTTTTATGGCCTAGCCCGTTAAACTACTTTATTATTATACCGTCAGAATTGAAATACTTAGCTTAAATGTACTCTGGACATTGTATGTAGATATCTGAAAATATTTAGATTGAAATATGTCGGAAAGAACTTCTCTAAAGCGTTCTAAGAGGGCAACATGGAGAGTAGAATTAAGAATGAGATACCTTCATTCCCAGTAGTTGGGGCATGGGAGTGACATAAGCAAGCAAAGGTAGACCTTGAATAGAATGTGGAAGAGTGCACGGACAGTTCATGTTTTTCAAGAGAAATAGCTAAATGCGTAGGAGAATGCTAAGAAAATATTAGGACAAATGGATGACGTGAAATCTACTTTTGTGAGACCACGTCTGCAGAGGGGCGCACGCCAATAGAAGGTAGTATTTTAAGAACAGTGGAAGGGAATATTGTCAGTGCGGCTGGGAAGCATGGGACTGTTCTGATCCATGCGACTCATTTCTCCGGGATTCCACAGAAACTTGATAACTCAGAAACTATTAAGAAATGGAAAAATGGCATATTTTGCTATTCAACCTTAGCATTGAGCTACAGACTATTTTAATTACTTGTAGATCTTTTTGTGTTTGTTTTAGCTCTTTCACACTAAAGTATTTTAGTTCATTTATTTTGTTCAGTGTTCTTGTAAATGGAAAAATGTTAGACTGCTCCCCTCCTCCTTCCAGTCTAGTTCTTGTAATATAACCACTGTGAAGCGTTTGAATGTACACTTTTCTCCCCTTCTTGAAAAAGGGGGCTGTCCTTTCCAATTATTTTGCAACTTGCTTTTTCACCTGCTATCTCTGAGCTATCAGTCTAGGTCAGTGGTTTTGACTAAGCAATTTTGCTCCATGCTGGGTGGGCACTGTTTGGAGACATTTTTAAATATGTATTTTTTAATTGATTTCAGAGAGGAAGGGAGAGAGAGAGAGAGAGAGAGAGAGAGAGAGAGAGAAGCATCCATGATGAGAGAAAATCTTTGGTTGGCTGCCTCCTGCATGCCCCACACTGGGGATCGAGCCCTCAACTTGGGCATGTGCCCTGACAGGGAATCGAACCGTGACCTCCTGGTTCATAGGTTGATCCTCAACCACTGATCAATGGCCGGGCTAGAGACGTTTTTGATTGTCATGACTGGTGGGGAGAGGGAGGGAGGTTGCTGCTGGCATCAGGGAGGTAGAGGCCAGCGTTGCTATAAACATCCTATGATGCAAAAGACAGCCCCCGCAACAAAGATTTCTCTGGTCCAATATGTTAGTTTAAGGGTCAAGATTGAGGAGCTCTGCTCTAGGCCAATACATGCCAACCTCATTTCTTCTACTAGTTTCCTGTTGATAGCGATGGCTTCTCATTTAGTGGCATTTCATAGACTTAATATGACTCCAAAAGCCACTGCTCCCATTTCGTTTTTTACAATCCATCTGTTTGTGTAGAGAGCACAAATCTAGCCTTCTCCAGAAACGATTTCCAAGGAGGAGTCCCAGGCTTGGGTATGCAATTAGATCCTGGTCACTGTGCATCTAGAGAATTTGGTTTCAATAAGATCACAGGCTCACTTCAAATGACAGGTTTTCAAGTCAGTCATTTGAAAAGCATGTCTTCATTTTTTGATTCTTTGGAATTAAAAAAAAAAAATTAAAAGCAACAACTCTTAAAGCCTCCTGTGCGGCTGCCGAGCACAGAAGGCTGGTTCTGGAGGGACTGCAGTGGCTTTCCGAGAAGCGGATTCTGATGATCCGTACCTCCTTGTTATACATGCTTCTAAACACCCATTAGTGCATTAAATCATGGCGGGTTGAACAAGAGAAAACAAAGCAGGTTTAAGAAGGAAAAGGAAAAGGGATAGCCAGGCCTAAAGGCGTGGAATGACTTCCAGATGCCAGGGACATTGTAACCCCGAATGGGAACGACCCTCTGACCTATCACAGGGGTTTCGCAGAAAGGGTGCCCGCAGGCAAACAGGTGTTCGCTGGGTGCTTGTCCAGCCCATGCTCCCCCCCACACTCTCCATATGTCAGATGCATTCCTGGAAGGACTGGACAGAGAAGGAACTGGGTCAAGTGCAATGGAACCAGAGCGATGTGTGTGAGGAGGGTGGCAAGCCCACTGGTGAGCCACAGTGGGGGGACCCCAGCTGCACCCCTTTCCTTGTCATCCGTTTCCTCAACGAGAAGCAAGATTTCTAAGCCAGTCTGAGAAAGACAGATGTCAATTGATTTCACTTATTTGTGGAATCTACTGAAAAAGATGAATTGACCAACAAAGTAAGGCCTGAAGCAGGGAAGCCTGGAACAGACTGACATGCCTCGGTGTGGGGTTGGGGGGACGAGAAAAGATAAACCAAAGAACTTATATACTGACATGCACGGCCCATGGACACGGGCAGTAGGGTGGTGAAAACCTGGGGGAGGGAAGAGGCTGGGAGAATGGGGGTAAATGCGGGTAAACTGGAAATATCTTATACTATCAACAATAAAAGTATACATAAAAAAAGAAGCACGAATTGGAAGTTTATTTTTCCTGTGCCAGTAGTCTATTTTAAATTCTTCTTCTAAGTCATCCAGTGACACCTCTATAGTGAAATAAACTCGGCTGGATGATTTGGGCTTTGTGCTTTCAACTTTTCAACTTTTTTTAGCATGAGTCCTTATAGTTAATATATTAATTATTAGTGGGAAATGAGTAAACTCGTCACATCACTTTTTATACCAAAGTTAAAACTCGTTTTGTTCTGCTAAGCGGTGGGGCGCGGGAAACTTGTAAACAAGGGCGCCAAACGGGTGAGGGACTACGCATTATCTGTTATTTATTGTCAGTGGTACCCTATGCGTCTGTCTACCTGCCGATACAATAAATTTGGGACCGAACAGAAAACAATGGCGGGAAAATGCCCACTTACAAAGTTAATAGAGACCATCATCCTGGGATAAGTCAGACCTATCAAAATTACAGCTGGTTAAATCTGTCTAGGGAATTGCAAACATTATACATTCAAGGTATAATTGACATATGTCATTATTAATAGTTTCAGGTGTACAGCACAATGATCCAATATTTGTATATATTACAACAGGATCACCACAATGAGTCTGGTTAACATCTACCACCCTACATAGTTATAAAGCCCTTTTATCTGTGATGAGTTCTCAAAAATACATAATTTTTTATTGATTTCAGAGAAGAAGGGAGAGGGATAGAGAGATGAAAACATCAATGATGAGAGAGAATCATGGATCAGCTGCCTCCTGTGGGGACGGAGCCCACAGTCCGGGCCTGTGCCCTGACCAGGAATTGAACTGTGCACCTCCTGATTCATAGCTCAGCGCTTCACCACTGAACCACGCCAACTGAGCCGTGATGAAGACTCTTAAGATCTATTCTCTCAGCAACTTTCAAAGATGCAATGCAGTATTATTAACTAGAGTCCCCACATGCTGTTCATCACTCCTGATGACTTACTTGTTTTATAACTGGAATTGGTATCTTTTGCCCCCCTTCGCCCATTTCGCCCACCCTCTACTCCTCAGAAGTCCACTGACATTTGGGAAAACTAAAAGAGTTTCCTCCGTGGCTGTTGCCTTTTCAGGATCAGAGCCACACCCAGGTGTCCCAGTACCGCCAGGATCCATCCCTCATCATGAGGTCCATCGTCCACATGACGGATGCCGCCCGCTCAGGGATCATGCCTCCCGCCCAGCTCACCACCATCAACCAGTCTCAGCTCAGTGCCCAGTTGGGGTTGAACTTGGGAGGAGCCAGTTTGCCCCACACGTCTCCTTCGCCTCCAGCGAGCAAATCAGCCACCCCCTCCCCTTCCAGCTCCATCAACGAAGAAGACGGGGATGACTCCAACAGGGTAAGTTCACTGCTGAGTACAGAACCGCCCAGGGAATTTGGGATTTCCTTCCCGCCTCCTGACCCCCTTCCCTCCGCTTCTTCATGTCCTTCAACTTCACTCGTGGTGTCACCTTCCTTCTCTTCATGGATTTGTGTTGGCATTTAAATGTATGATGATTACTTTTTCCACTTTTGCACTTATTTTCTTTGTAACATGCATTCCACCAGAAATTGGGAGCTCCGGCTTTTCCTACTCATTGGAGGACATCGAGCAAGTTCATTTAACTCCGGTTAACCTAATGTTCTGAGTATGCTACAGGGAGGGCTCGCAGTAGACTCGTGTTCTAAACATGCTTTGGTTCTCATTTAATGTTCATGTGGGGGAGTTGCATCCAGTTAGTTGGCTGAGCTGCCATCCCATTTGACAGCCTTACGCCTTGGATGGTGTTGATCGTTCATGAAGTTCTCACTGTCTTACATCTTTGCTTTTGTTCTGTGATGTGTCTGTTGTTTAAATATACATAGTCTGAAATAAAAGCTTAGTTGCGAGGCATGGTTTTTCTGAATGCCTAGAAAAGTGTTCCGTTTCATTAAATTGACTTAGTCTAGGCCCACAGTGACTCCTTCCTTATCCACGAGTTAGAGGTTGTACACCTACTGTGTGCTTGGCATTTTACTTGGTTCTGGTGAGATAAAGATTTATAAGAGCTACTACCCATGGGACTCCCCACTGGGGAGGAAGAGCCACGTGGAAAAGGAGCTACAGATGTGATTAGTGTTGTAATCGATGTACCTGGTGCCCTCACATTATAATCCATTCTGCTTGGGAGAGCAGCCCGGGGATCACTTTATTGGGGAGCTGATATTTGAATTAGGTCTAAGAGGATACATAAAAGTTTGTGAGGCAGAGGAGAGAGGCCAGCACCCGGTAGACGGAGTAATGGAAGCACATTGGAATTTATGGCCGTCACGAACAGTGTGATATGAAGGAGGAAAGATAGGAGTTGGAGAAAGAAATGGTTCAAATATGGTAGCCTTTCTCTTGTGGGTAGTTGAGGGCTGATTAATTCTTTGCATAGTGGGATGGTAAAAGCAAATCTAGGCTTGAGAACGATAACTCTGGCTATATACAGAACTCATCACAGAGGGCGGGACTTGAGAAAAGGAAACCAATGGGAAGACGCTTTCTACGCAGCGTTTCATGTTAGCAAAGGAAGGAATGGACGAGAGGTGCCGGATCAGTGAGACACTGCAGCGGGAGGGTCTTCGGGGTTTGGTGACCCACTGGAGTTGGAAGGAAGGAGAAAAATTGAGTTTTAGTTTAAGAGCCAACATGCCTGTCAGTAAATGAAAGAATCACTCCAGAAACTCAGGAGTGTTATTTTTTTTTCTCCTGATGGAGAAGATGAGAATTTGCCGTGTGATGGGTTGAACTTGAGACACGCATCGTTGAGTCTAGAACTCAGCTCATTGGAAGTGCAGCTACAGACTTGAGACCCTCAGCACATACACATGAAGACATGGGAGTGATCAAGAATTCCTACAAGTGTCCAAGGAGCAAGTCAAGGCCAGAACCCTGAGCCTCATCTGTTTTTAAGTAGCAAATGGAAGAAGAGAAGTTAGAGCAGATGGAGAAGATGAGAACAGGGTGCGGGTAGAGTCCTGTTGTAGGGATTTCAAGAGGGAGCATTTGGTCGATGGCATCCTGTTAGCACCCACTGAACACAGCGCGGGCAAACGCACTAACAGTCTCTGCTCACACAAGGACTTCAGGGAGGTGAAGTCAGCAATACGATTAAAGAAACCAAGGAGTGTCAAGGTCCAGCTCAGTGATAGCTAGTCATTACACAAGCCAAATGGACACCTTTCACTTCACTCCTGTTTCTACTGGTGTTAATACTTACCTCCATGCCAGTCAGAAATTGTCTCCAGAGAAATTTTTCTATGACTCCTAAGCTGGCTCCATTTTAAGTGACCATCTCTGTTTTATGTAAAGACCAGGAAAAAATCCGGTTTCCATTTTAAGCAATTTAGCAGGGAAAGGAAGATTAACTTTATCGTTGATTGTGCCTTTGGGGTAGAGCTGTTTCTTCACCTTTCCCAACCCTTTTGAATCAACCACAAAAAAAGTTTCTTTAGGAGAGTTCATTCTGAGCTTTCATTTAAATGGGTGAGATTCTTCATTTCCCGTTTGTTCTTAAAAGGGAATGGCGATCAGGGCAAGTCAAGTTTCTCCAAGAAAGACGCTAAAAGTTGTCAACATTTGAATGTTGTTTTTCAAAGAATGAAATTGGACGCCTCTTATTTGGAAAAAGCTGCCCTGGAAATTAATTAAATCTTGCCATTGGTCAGAGTATTATTGTTGGCACAAACATGCCCCCCCCCCCCCCCGAGGAAAAGAATACAGAAGCCTGACTCAATTAGAAATATATATATATATATATATATGCTAAAGTAATATTTTTTCATTGAAGGAAAACTTGGCTTTAATTGAACTTCTGTCTAAAAGGCATCTGACTCCTTTGCAAGTTCAGATTCATTAACTAGAGCTAAACAAATCTCAGTTATTTTGAGAATTTAGGAAGAAAGACTGTGAGGCCTGTAAACTTTTGCTGGGTTAATTGTGTGAGTTATCCCAGCTGGCCTTTTGGGGGAAAGGTGAAATACGGCTTAACACCGTCTGACGTATGTGTGCTGCTTGTGTAAAGCGTGGATGCTGATACCTCTCAAATAGCGCCAACAGTAAGTTCGCCTAGAAGTAGACTAGCGATTTCCAAATAGCTTGGGGATTCCACACTCTCACAGACACGCCACTTACCCTGTTTCCTCCCCAAGAATTTTAGTAGTTGGATTAAGTTCCAAATGCCCCTCATCCAGAAAGTAATGATACTCTTGGAAAATCTGAATTAAGATTTAAGACCCAAGGCCATGAAAAGCCAATCTGTTTGTAGCTTGAATCTATCTCTGCTGATCTTGCCCCAGGCTGGCTTTTAAGACAGCTTTTGGTCAGACATTTCCGCATTCTTGATGAAGTAGCTGCAAAAGGATCTGCAGTGTAGTCACATGATAATCTAAGGGGATGAAACAAGGTTGATCCATCATTTCGCCTGCTTCTCTGACGAGTCTAGAATTTTGGAATTAGGTGGTGGTAGTAGGGAAATCTGGAAGTCCATGATTTATATGGTTGCAGGGCTGTATCCATATCATTTCTAGGAGCTCATATTGTGAATCTATGAGCATCTGTATGGCAGTATTATTCTGGGCAAGCTTATTAACCATCTATATATATAAAAGCCTAAACTACCAACCAACCTGTCAACCAGTCACTATGATGTGCACTGACCTCCAGAGGACAGATGCTCAACACACAGGATTGGGCTCACTCCTGCCTGGATTGCACCTATAGGGATTGGGCTGAAACTGGCTATCTGACATCTCTCAAGGGGTTCTGGATTGTGAGAGGGCACAAGCCAGGCCAAAGGATCCTACCAATGCACAAATCCATGCACCCAGCCTCTAGTATATAATAAAAATCTTCTCCTTGGTCTTCTTTTTAGCCTTGTTGAGTTTAAGATCAGCTATTGCTCTATTACAGGTTTTTAATTCTGTGAAGGGAATTGATTTCCTTTCTCCCATTAAAGGAGTTTTGACATGCATTTCTTATTCTCTTCTTCTTTAGAAAGTTAATGTTTTAGAAAATAAAGATGACCTTACCCTTATTGTACCATCTTAGGGGTTGTAGGTAATATCTAGTTGAGTTTCTGGAGACCCATTAATAAAGTAACACTCTGGTAAAATAAAAAATCAGCCTAAAAAAAAAAAAATTCAGACTCATCCTACATATGGCAATGTGACTAAGGCAAGGGACCTCATTTAAAATATCTGAATAGGATTAACATCCTGAATGTTGTTTACTTTTAAAACCCCTGAAAAAGTGAAATATTTTGTTTATGTATGCATGTGCGGCCTCACTGCGTGTGTGTTTTGGGCGGGGGAAGGGGAGAGAGAGCGCGAGCGCATTGCCTGGTATGGAGGGTTCCTTTTCATTGCTCATAACTGCTATCTAGAGCATATGCTGTAACTGGCCTGGAGATACCGCTGGATCTCATTAATCAAGGTTCTCAATGCTAATCCCTGCTGTCCAATGAACTCTAAGCAAATCCGCCCCTCCCCCGCTCGGCCTGGTGGCTCATCTGTGAACGATGCTTCCCAAAACCTTCATAGAACAGTTGTGGCCCCGAGCAGGTCTTGCTGCAGAGACATGCCAGGCAGTGAATTCTCCTTGTGCTTTGCAGGCCATCGGGGAGAAAAGAGCGGCTCCTGATTCTGGCAAGAAGCCCAAGACTCCGAAGAAGAAGAAAAAGAAAGACCCCAACGAGCCCCAGAAGCCAGTGTCCGCGTATGCCCTGTTCTTCAGGGACACGCAGGCGGCCATTAAAGGTCAGAGCCCCAACGCCACCTTCGGAGAGGTCTCCAAAATCGTGGCATCCATGTGGGACAGCCTTGGAGAGGAACAGAAGCAGGTAAGACAGAGCTCCGTGGTGGCCACAGTACTAACACCTGGCCCCGGTGTTCCTTACAGCTTTAATTTAAAAAAAAATCCTCACCTGAGATTGTTTTTATTTTTTATTTTTATTGATTTGAGGGGGAGCGGGGAGAGAGAGAGAGAGAGAGAGAGAGAGAGCAAACATCAACTAGTTGCCTCCTGTACATGCCCCGACCAGGGATTGAACTCGAAACCTGGGTATGTGCCCTGAGTGGGGATCAAACCTGCAACCTATTGGTGTACAGGACGATGCTCCAACCGACTGAGCCACCTAGGCATCTACATCTTTTTTTTTTTTAAATAATACTTAAAAAAATTTTTTTTAGAGAAAGAGGAAGGGAGTGGGAGACAGAGAAACATTGTTGTGATTGCGTAACATCAACTGTCTGCCTCCTGCACGCCCCCTACCAGAGACCGAGCCCATAACCTTTGCCCGTAACCTGACTGGGAATCAAACCAGGGACCTTTGGGTGCATCGGATGATGATGCCCCAACCAACTGAGCTGCACCATCAGGGCAATATCTTTTCTGATATTGTTCATTCATGTGAGCACTTCCCACAAAATCCTTTCTAAGCTATGGAATGGAAAACACACACACACACACACACACACACACACACACGTATGAATATATGAACACAACCCATGCTCCAGTTATATGGATTTCTCAGTTCCCATAAGGATACGAGATCTGAACCCATTCAGAGGAGAGTTGGAGGAGATCCAGACAATACCCTGCAAGCATACACTTTTGATGATAATCTCTTCATTTTAAATAATGTAGACTGTTTTCCCCCTTTGTTCAAAAAGGGCACCACAGAGCCACGAGGTCCATCCCACTTGCCTTTTCTGTGATCATCTTTCTGAACTCTCATGCTATCCTAGCGGGTTTCCAAACTTTGAAGCCGTCCCTGCGTGTCTCATTATTTTCCCCAGGCATTTGAAATGTTATGCCAGGTTCATTTGAAAGCTCGGCAGTGTGAGAGGTATTGGGAGAGTAGCCAGGCTGGTGGGAGCTACTTCCTTAGGGCCTCGTCTCTTCTCCTTCTCCCTGCAAGTCCTCCACACAGCACAGAAAAGAAAGGCTTCCGGGGGGTCATTCCTCCCCTGGCTCCTTGCATAAAACTCCAATGACCATTAACAGGAGTTAACTGGAGGAATAGACCCCTGTTCGTAAGAACATAGAATAATTGTTTCAGGGTTGGAGAGTGGAAAACCCTTGATTTTTTCCCTTCTTGACAAATCATGATATCATTTTTACCAGCTGGTTTTGTTGGGAGGGTGCGACTGCAGAAGTTACCTGTGCATTTGCAGTGTGTAGCAGACTGATTTCCTACCTCAGACAAGTAAACTGAAGGGTCTCATTAACAGCTTCATCCAACTTTTCAACTTCAGGGAGAAAGATAGGCTTTGGTCTAATACTTAGTTATCAAGACATTGTTAGAAAAAGAAGCCCAAATCATATGTAATATGCTGGGAAGTGTAACTCATGCCTCTCACTAATGGAAATCTCCCAACTTTTTCTATATATGGCTTTTCTTCTCGGCAAAAGGAAACCAAGGCCCAAAGGCCTCTATGCTTTTTGTCTTCACACTCTACCTGTTGTTAGTGTTTTGTTTTGTTTTTAATATACTTTTATTGATTTCAGAGAGAAGGGAGAGGGGGAGAGAGATAGAAACATTAAGGATTAGAGAGAATCATTGATTGGCTGCCTCCTGCACACCCCCTACTGGGGAACGAGCCTATAATGCAGGCATGTGCCTTGACCGGAATTGAACCGGGACCCTTCAGTCCGCAGGGCAGTGCTCTATCCACTGAGCCAAACCAGCCAGGGCTGGTTGTTGGTGTTTTAATTCTCTGATTTATAAATAAATGTGTGTGAGGGAAAGAAGACACTGATGGAGAAATCAATCTATAGGTATAGATTGATTTATACATATAGATTGATTTCAGAGAGGAGGGAGAGGGAGAGAGATAGAAACAGCAATGATGAGAAAGAATCATTGATTGGCTTGCACACCCCCACTGGGGATCAAACCCTGCAACTTGGGCATGTGACCAGGAATTGATCCGTGACCTACTGGTTCATAGGTCAACTATCAACCACTGAGCCACACTGGCTGGGAAAACTCGTTACTTTTTATAATTTCAACCATTGGCAGCAAATGTTATTCTTACTTCCTCATTTACTGCCTTCGCATTAGACCCTCCACTGTTACTCTCAAAGAACCCACGCTACACCCTGAAATACCTTTTTCTCATTTGCCACAATAAACATCAAAATTGTGTTCCAGTGAGGGTGGCTGGGTTTTGCTTTGAGGTGTGTGTGTGTTTACACAGATCAAAGCCAAGGAGACCAGATTTTTATGTGAGTTATCTGAATAGGTCACATTGTGACCTAAATTGTACAACAGTTATTTCGTGGTTCAGAATGGATGGTGCTAATTGTGGCCTTTTGACAGGTGTATAAAAGGAAAACAGAAGCCGCCAAAAAGGAGTACCTGAAGGCCCTGGCCGCATACAGGGCCAGCCTCGTGTCTAAGGTAAGCCTGTGCTGGGTGGCTGGTCTCTGAGAGGTACAAGGTTGAAAACAGTCCTACCACCCCCTGCCCCCCCCCCCCCCCCCCCCCCCCCCCCCCAGCATTGAGCACATAAATGCAACTTGCCTCAGATTTGACCGAAAAAGCCTCTTGAACAACTCACACATTTATTGGTTTCCATTAAGGATTCTTGGCATGATGGCATGAAAAATATGATAAATGGAGGTAATTTCAGCTGCTGAGTCAGAATTGTTGCCAAAGGATTCACTGGTCTCTAGATGTGTGGTGAAGCTATTTAGACAAATGTTAAGTGTCTTTCGTTGAAGTCTGAGATGGAGCTGTGTGTCGATGCCCTCTCTTTCAGCTGGGAGGCACTCTGTCTGTCTTGCATTGTTGGACATCATGTCGTAAATCCGCCAATGATCTCAGTATTGCACAAGGGGAGGTTGCATTTTTTGACCAGAGTGTCCCATATCACATAAATAAATAAACCTCATGATTATTTAAAATAAAATTACGCTCCCGGTACTGAAAAATAAAGACGTGTATGTATTATACATCGAGTATACAATGGACCCTGGTGTATTATAAAGTGCACCAACATCCCAAAGCAAATGTCACTGTAGATTATTATTACCTTGATCCAAAAGGAGCCTGAGCTATTACCTTATATTATTTTAACATTTAATTAACTTTGTCTTCAGCCTCCCTAGAATTTAGAGAGGCTTTGGGGAGATTAAATGGAGCTCAGGGTTTTTATCTTGATGTATGGCCCCTCGCAGGCAGAGATTCTACTTCCTTGTCATTGTTTTTGCCTACAGTCCCACATAGGGCCTCAGGGCGTGGTAGGTTGCAAGGCTGTGTGAAAGGGTGTGTCGGTTTTTCTCTTCATGTTGCCTCTCCTTTATGTTAAACTCTATCATGCCCAGCTGCCCAGAATCAGAGCAAGAGGGGTCCTTCCACCTGGGATAGCCGGTGGGACACTTTCAACTTCGTTAGGAGGAAAAGCAGTCTTTAGGTCAATAGGAAAACCTTTTTTCCTGAGACTCTGGAAGACATGCATTGTAAGATAGGATACCCACATGATCGCACTGGGGTGCAGAATCTAAGCAACAAAATAAACCGATGAACAGAGTGGATCCAGAGACATGGAAGCATGGAACAGAGTGCGGAATCTTAGAGGGAAGGCGGGGGAGGATAGGGGAATGGGAAGAGATCAACCAAAGACCTTATATGCATCTATGCATCCCCCATAGACACAGACAATAGGGTGGTGAAGGCCTGGGGTGGGGGTGGGGACGGGCTGGAGGGGATCAATGGGGGGGGGAGGGGACACATGTAATACTTTTAACAATAAATGATTATTTAAGAGAAAAAGAAAGAAAGCTAGGGCACCTATTCTGGTCTCAGATTTGTCATTGGCAAAAAAACAACTGAATGTGGGCCGTTGCTATTCAGAATTGAGTGCGGTCCACGGCTCATTAGGTGGCGGGAAGTGAGTAGAGTGAGGATGTGTGCGCACTTCCTCGGGGTCATTAGTTCACGCGCTCACCCAGGGAGAGGCGATCTTCGATCTTCCTGCTTCAGAGCCTGAGTCACTGACCGCAGGTGGATATCAGCCAAGAGCCAGTGACTAACTCGGAGGCATAAGGACATTGCGGCCATGCTCGCGCTCATCAACTCTGCGGCTGGCTGAGAAGGGAAACGTTAAATGTGACACGTTGGATGCTAGGAACTGGCTTCACAAATATCTCTATTTTTGAACGGGATTCAGTGACTCTGAAAAGTCCATCAGACGGGCTGTTAAAAGAATCAATTCAGGATATTGTTGGTTGGTGTGTCGCTTCCTCAGGTCAGTGTGGTTGAAGGGGTTCCTAAATTTACATTCAGAGACCCGGCGGGCGGCCACAGTGGTCCTCGAGGTGTGGGTTCAGAATAACTGCAACCTGGGCTGCATGTGTGAAACGGGCTGAAATGCTGAGCTCGCGGGAAGCAGCGTCTCGTTGTGCAGCGAGGCGATCAGCCTGCCCCTGAAGAACTGGTTTTGTTTTGGGAGACCCCACGATTTAAAGAGGAATGGCGATCAGTTGAAGGCCCCCCTGAGGGTGGTCTCAAACGTTGATGCTGAGGACTGACTGACAACCAAGTCATTGGAGGACAGATGACATTAGTCTTCTGGTGAAGGCCATCATGTGACGGCGCCGGAGCTTCATCTCTGAGTCTTACATAGAACTCGTCCAGGGAGTGAGGTGATGGGGGGCATGAGTCCAGCCTCCCCGTGAGCCATGACAAAGATGGTGGCGCCATATGTGCATGTAACTTGTGTCTCTACCTTCGGAGCCCAGGACTCACTCTCCTGTGATGTGACTACTGTCGCTTTTAGTTTCCACAGCAGCCAGCACATTAATGGAGGCTTACTGCTCAGTGATACCATGTGTTCAAACAAGCCATCAGCAATGGCTTTTCCTACACTGAGTGACTATCTATACTAGCGATTTTCAACCAGTGTGCCGGGACGCACCAGTGTGCCGCAAGAGTTTTTAAAACACGCAATACTTGGCTTTTATTCCGGGGCACCAACCTCTTTTCTCTTAGACTGTCACATAAAAAAAATAACAACAGCCCTAGTTGGTTTGCTCAATGGTTAGAGCATCAGCCTGCAGACTGAAGGGTCGTGGATCCGATTCTGGTCAAGGGTACGTACCTCGGTTGCAGGCTCAATCCTCAGCCCCAGCAGGGGCATGTGCAGGAAGCAACCTATCGACGTGTCTCTCTCACATTGATGTTTCTCTTTCTTTGTGTCTCCACCTCCCTTCCACTCTCTCTAAAAAAAAAAATCCTTGGGAAAAATATCCTCAGGTGAGGATTAACAAAAAGAAAGAGAGAGAGAGAAGGAGAGAGAGAGAGAGAGAGAGAGAGAGAGAGAGAGAGAGAGAGAGGAGAAAGAAAGAAAGAAAGAAAGAAAGAAAGAAAGAAAGAAAGAAAGAAGAGACATATGTACTGCTATTTGTAATACTTTAAACAATAAAATTAAAAAAAAATAAAGATAAGACTTTGGCAAAAAAAGAAAAGAAAAAATGATAGCCAACACAATAATAACCATCCAGTGTGAATGAATCAAAATTATACCTTTTTTTTTTTGTCAGATCAGTGAAAACTATAGTTTTTGGTGTGCGGCGACTTTTAGTAATAGTTTTTGTGTGCCAGGAGATGAAAAAGGTTGAAAATCGCTAGTCTGTACCTGTAAGGTCACTTGTCAGTTTCCTTCTAATAGTAGCTTTTATAAATCCAAGTGATAAAAGTCCAGAAGTAAACATTCAAAATCATTTAAAGAGAGTGGGTATCAGCTCGATGGCTCCACGGTGATCCTGCTACCCTGCCTCCCAAACCTTCTAGTTCTGTGAAGAATAAGGAGGAAATACAGTCTTTAAGATGAATCACTCCAATCCCTGTTGCATCAGTTAGATATATATTTTTGAGGCGGTAATTCTGTGTTTTTGGTGCAGGATTTAATAGGTAGTTGCTCTCTAGGCTGAGCCCCAGATGGGTTGTTTATAACAGGTTATCCAGTCACAAGAGTTTTAAACATTCTTCTCTCATCTACTGCTGCTTTGGTAAATTCAGGAACTCTTTGCAAATACTTGGTAAACTAAACCACTTCTCACACTGCAAAGTACTTCAGTGTAGTGCCTCTAAGGAATCCAGTTATGTTCTTCTATCCAAGTGAGCACCGTTCTACAATAATCATGCACATACGTGGCTTTGGTGTTTTCTGGTAGCTGTGATTGTTAATAAAAGCTGCTAACATTTACTAAACGCTTCCTATGGGTCAGGCACTGTTCTAAAATGCCTCACATATATGAATTCATTCTCATGACCGCTACACAAGGCAGATACCATGCAACCCCATTTTATAGACAAGGAAACTGAGGAGCAACCGGATGAATTCATTTCCCCAAATCACAGAGATCTGAAGTCATAGAGGTAGATGGGTACTCAGGCAGTCTGTACTCTGTGTCAATATTTGGTGGAGAGGTTAGTGCCGACTTAAGTGCTGAAGACGCATTGCTCTTCAGTGTGTGTATCAGTCAGCTATCACTACAGTATAGCTGCGTAACAAGCAGCTATAAAGCCAGGGACTTAAGAAGTTAAGGGTTGATCTCAGAGAGTGCCAGTTAGCTGGTTGGTTCTTCAGATAGACGGCATGGTGGGCAGGATTAGCTAGGTCTGTTCATCTGTCTGCAGTGCGTGTGGAGGTCAGAGGTGAGGGTCGGTGGACTCATTCCCATAGGTGGCAGGCAGTTGGCGAGCCCTTGAGTGGGGTAACTGGGCCATGCACGTGCCATCGCACTTGGCAGTGGTAGTTCTGAGAGGTGGGGTGTGTGGAGAGTACAAGGCCCCTGGAGACCTCGCTTCCACCACGTTCTGTCCAGCAGGGCAGAGGCTCAAGGCCGGCCCCAGTCAAGGAGGGGTGGGGGTTTGATTCTGTCCCTGGGACCAGCTAAAATGCGACGCGGCAAAGGGCGTGGGGACGGGGAAGCATGCATCGTGATGGCCATCCTGAAAAACATGCGTACCTCTGTTAACTACACGTGCATTTTCACACTTGGGACTTTCCCTCTCGGAATGCAGGCGGCGGCTGAATCGGCGGAAGCCCAGACCATTCGTTCCGTTCAGCAGACCCTGGCGTCCACCAATCTGACATCCTCCCTCCTCCTCAACCCTCCGCTGCCTCCGCACGGGGCCGTGTCGGCGGCCGCCGCCCCCCAGACCCTGCAGCAACAGTCGCTGCCCCGCTCCATCGCTCCCAAGCCCTTGCCCATGAGACTGCCCATGAACCAGATCGTCACGTCGGTCACCATTGCGGCCAGCATGCCCTCGAACCTTGGGGCGCCGCTCCTCAGCTCCCTGGGCGCCAGCCTGGTGGGCTCGGCGGCCGCCACGCAGGTGAGCCCGTCCGTGCAGACCCCCCAGCAGCAACAGCAGCAGCAACAGCAGCTGCAGCAGCTCCAGCAGCAGCAGACCCAGCAGCAGCAGCAGCTGCAGTTGCAGCAGATGCAGCAGCAGCTCCAGCAGCAGATGCAGCAGCAGCATTTCCAGCAGCACCTGCAGCAGCAGCTCAGCCAGCAGCAGCTGCAGCAGCAGCTCAGCCAGCAGCAGCTGCAACAGCAGCTCCAACAGCAGCTGCAGCTCCAACAGCAGCTGCAGCACATGCAGCACCCGTCGCAGCCTTCGCCGCGCCAGCACTCGCCGGGCAGCGCCCCTCAGATGACGTCCCCCGTCCCCGCCATCGGGAGCCCCCAGCCGGCCTCCCAGCCGCAGCACCAGTCGCAGATACAGTCCCAGACACAGACTCCAGTGCTGCCGCAGGTCAGTATTTTCTGAAGATGCGCAGCCAGCGAGCGGCAGGCGGATGGACGGACGGGATGGACGGACGGGCGCACGGAGGCCGGCGGAGGGTCCACTACCCGCGGCGGGGACTGGGCCGTCGGCGTGGGCCCTGCAGACGCGCTTCCCTCGCACACCCCGTGGTCCTCGGAAGTGTCTATTAGATAGGCAATAAGGACTGCAGCAGCTGAGCATCCTCCTCCAGCTGCCTCAAAAAGCCACTCGGGTTTCCCACGAGACAAGCTGTGCTCTTCGGTGTGATGCCTTTTTTTAATTTATTCAGGCTGTTCCTACAATATGTGAATCAAACCGTTTCATGACTCCTGCGCCCTACCAAGGCCGACACAGGGGCTACTCTGAGTTCCAGAACATGGCCTTACGCCTCCCGATAGGTGACCAGACCGCACTTGCAGGCGATGGGAACTCATGACCCCCCCCCCCCCCCCCCAAAGTAAAAGCACAGTTGTAACTACCTGAATAGGAAGATTCCCGTGTCATACAGACATTTGTGTGACATGACTAGTCGATGGCATTTTTTTTGTCATAAAAATAATAATAATGTAAATCAGACTTTTGCCAAAGGTCTTATTTTTTTTTTCTTTCCTAAATATCTCCAGAAAAAGAAGAAAAAAAAAAAAGCAAGTGATTAGATTCAATTATTGACTCATTTCCACTTTTTACCCACGACTTCTCCAAACGGAACAGTATCTATGACCGCTGTTAGCCCATCATATCCATTCCAATTAGAGGAAAAGAATGTGAATATTATATTCTGTGTTTTGAGTGACAAGTTTCGAAAAATAAAAACACTGTATTTTTAAAAGGGAAATGAACTTAAATGAAAGCAGTTATTACAAAAGTTAAGATTTAAAAAAAAAAAAAAGCGAGAGTTTTTATTATGATGTAATACCGGTAGAATATTTAACAGGCGCACCGCATCTGAATAATCAATGTAAATATTTTCTTTCCGAGTTGTATGTTTTCCTATCATGTGCTGTAAAGTTTTCATAAATGAGGCTTTAACGTAAACACTGGTGACACAAACCATTCATTGCTACGTTGCTTATTGTGTTTTTACGCTGTTTTATACTTTTTTATGAGTTACGATAGCAGCAATTGAGTTGTTTGTATTTTGCTTAACTAAAACAAAAATGCTTTTATCTTGCTATAGAATAAACACATTTCAGTAAAGACCGTGGGCTGTATTTTGATGCAACAACCCGGAAACTGTTCACTTTTCAAATAAAATGATCTGTCACGTTTCACTTTTGGTTCCTTGAATACGTGTCGCAGCGGGAAGTAGGCCATATACCAACTTGTACTGGAGCGCAAGATCGTCTCCCATTTTCAATCGGGAATGGGATGTCAGAGCGAAGGATGCGGATGACATGGCCCCAAACCAGGGCCCTTGAAAAAACAACAACAACAACAACAAAGCAACAAAAAATACTTTGCAAATGGTTTTGCGATAATCTTTTTATTAAGGGGCAAGCGTGGAAGGTAAGTAGAGAGGAAAAAGCACGCGTCTTCTATGAGGAGGCGAGAGGGGGCTGGCCTGACGTGGTTATGGCCCTTAAAACCCATGCTAATTCTTCAGCCAAAATAATGATTTCAGAGCCCACATCGTCCCCCCTCTCCTCGCTCCTGATGGCTCCTTTGGAGAACACTGTGGCCACGATCCCCAGTTGTCTTGCATGATTAATTACAGCATCTGTCGTGTCAGAAGCTATAATGAAGAGGTCTTGATAAAAATTGCAAATTACCACTGGCAACAGTCTTCCACTGCTTATGATAAAATGAAAATTAAAAACAGCAAGTGTCAAGCCTGACCAGACCCTCATCTGGCGGGGAAAAAACACACACACACATGAGGGTGTGAGTAGTCAGGTCCGTAGTTACCGGGTGCGAAGCACTCAAAAAATAATGGACTCTGGATGCCTCAAAGTTGTTGCATCTCAAAGAATATTTACTGTATGTTGTGGGCTATGAATAATGAATCCGGCTTTTAATATTTCATAATGCTCTCGTCCTCTGTAGAATGTACAAATATTGAACAGCAAGCGATTCTAATTATAAATTTATAGATTTCTTGCTGTAGAGAAATGTGTGTCTAAATGGAAGCTTTTTCCTAAGATGCATGAGTTGACGGGTATCAGTGTGCGGGTTTCGGACAAGGCCTCAGCACATCAATGAGAGGGCCCTGTACCCCACACAGATCCATCAGCAGCAGAACCGACGGGTAAAAAAAAGATTCTCCGTGGATCGAGACGAACGTTTCAGAACAATAAGAGCCATTTTATATTCTGTTGTGAAACCTTTAGACAAATGTCTTCAGAATTAATTGCCAGACTCCATGTGACAGTAATTGTGTATTAGTTCTGTAATTGTCATTTTGAAAACCCATGAAGTATTGCTGGGGGAAAAAAATGTCACTAGTGATAAGGCTTAATTGCAAGTGAAGTCTGTGTTCGACTGTTTGCAGTTAGAAGCAGGTGTTGTAACATCTATTAAATGACTTTCTAAATCTTGGGGTTTATCACATTTGATTAAATGCTGCGAAGCCACTGATGGTCCATGTCAAGGGGGGGGGGGGAAACAACACATAGTTCTGTTCCCTCCAGTTTCAAAAACTAATCATCAGGCAAAACTGTATGTTCTGAAACACCCAAAGGCTTGCATCACGAAAAGAATTTCCCCCAGACCTGGGACCAAATTCTTCTTCTCGGGACTCGCCAAGAACATGGTGACTCGCCTTGGATTTCCATGTGTCCGTGTGTTTCTGGTGTTTTGAAAGGAAGCGCTTGGTACGCTTTTTGTTGTGGTTTCAGGTCAGAAAGAAATCAGGGTGCTGAAAAGCAGGCCTGAGGAATGTGGAGGCCGATTAGTGGGGCACCTCAGTGGCCTTCAAGCCTTCCCCCTTAAGTGTCCACCGTCACGAACAAGGCCCTCCCGCCCCCTCCACCTCCATCACACACCTTTTCTTCTCTGTCCCCCCTGCCGTGGGCACATGATTTTATTACTCCGGCTAAACATGTTCTCTCTCTCGCATCAACCTGTATGCCGTCTGATGAAACCACCTACTAGGTTTCCTTTGTAGCTGACACGGGGTCATTAGTTCCCGACCCCCCAGAACAAAAGCTTAAGTGCCTTGGTTGCGGCATAATTTGTGCGGTAGATGACCACCTGACGGGAGTGGGAAGCCGCTCTAGACAAATGGATTCCTGGCTCAAGTGCGAGGCGAAGTCCTCTGCCGTGCGCATTCAGTGAGCTTCAGATGTCTGAATGGTCTCTCTCTCTCTCCTTTCTCTCTTCATGGAGCTTTTTTTTTCTCTTCTCAGCACTGGACTTCAATCTAACCTTCCCTTCTCCTCCCCCCCCCCTCTTGCCGCCTCCCCCCCCCCAGCCTTTGTTTGGCTTTTGTTTTGCAACAGCTGTTATTATCGTTTTTTTGGTCAGCTGTGATTGCTGGAGGCAAAATAGGACCAGATGGTGTTTTGCTATGCATGAATGGGGAGTTAGAGGGGTTGGGATTGAATAGGCCAAGTTTGAATGGTGTCTGTGCACCACCTGCCTGCCTGGGCCCAGCACACACATCACAGGAGCATGAGCCGCCGCAGACCCACCAGCTTCGGATGGGAAAGTGGGGAGCGGGGTGGCTTCCCCCATATTTATTGATCTTCCATGCGCTGACTGAATAATCCAGGCAACCTGAGTTAATTGGATATGACACAGCTTGTGCATGCAGTCTCTCACTCCAGAATTCCTGGTTTGCTTTAAGGATTTCATTTTTCTCCAAAGTACACACACATACACATACACACACACACACACACTAACAGCGAAAGTTACTAGGCTAAGTGAGCAAAGGGACTGATATAAAATTATGTATGTTTCAGGGGCCTAATTCTATACTACATCATCGGTATGTTGTATGGTGCGTTCACCACCCCAAGTCAAGTTTAGTAACCAATGTCACCCCAATCGAGTCAATAAAAAAATATATTTTGAAAAGTCTAAGATGGTATAGACTTTAAGAGTCTAAGGCTGAGGTGTTAGGGAGGTAAGGACATCTCCATGATATTTGTATTAGCTAATAATAGAAGGTAAAGAAAACCAATTCTGAGATGTACCTTCATCCTTATAGATGTAGCCTCATCTTTATAGAGTTTATCCATCCAATAATGCACGTTTATCAGAAATGTGCCTTCCTGGGGACACCACTCACATACACACACCAGATTAGAATCTTTTTAGAAAATACTAACGCTGCCTTCTTCTCCTCATTCCTTGAACTGTAGCTAGTGTTGCCGACTAGCTGAAGCAGTAACATTGAGGACAGACACCAGCCCTGAATCTTGAAGCTGGTGAATGGGTTTGACTCTTGTTGATTGTGATCCTACAGATGCGTGGTCGTGTTGCTCAGTGTGTTACTGGGGAAAAGGGTAGTCATCCCGGAAACCTGTTGTTAGATACGCAGGCAGCTCCGTTTGCCTGAGGCCCTCATTAATTACATTGACTTCTGGCTGCATGCGAAACAGGGTGATAGGGACCAACGGAGGTGGAATCATAAACAAGGCCTTCCGTTTACTTTGTATATGTTTGAAATTTTCCAATGTGGGAGCTCAAAAAATAATATCATGAGCCTCCTGACCTTAAGGAGCCTTAATTTTTTTTTTTATTGCAGTGGGGACATGTACCCACCAGACAGAATGATTCATGTGCCAACAAAAGACAGAAAACAAATGGGGGGGGGTGTGTTTTGTGTGTGTGTGTTTAATATAATTTGAGAAAATTGAAATGTATTTGGAAAGGGAAGAAATTACAACTGGGTAGGCGGGTTGGGGGAAGTTGCATGGGATCCCTGGCCTTTAAGATGTGCCCATAAGTGTGGGTAGGATTTCAGGAGGAGAGGAAGTCCTGTCTTGGTAGATCTAGGAACTATCTCCAGACAGCGCAGAGCAGGAGAGAACGTATTCACGCTGAAAGAATGAGCACCATCCCAACACCGTAGAGAACATAGCAAATAGACCAGGGTTGAGTGAATGCATAGATGATTTTAACTTACTTCCAACGAGGGATGCTCCCCTGGGCACTACAGGCTGAAAGAAAAAAACTGGAGCAAAATTCTCATTTGAAAATGTACCTTTTTGCCCTCGCTGGTTTGGCTCAGTGGAAAGAGCCTCAGACTGTGGACCAAAGGGTCTGGGATTCGATTCCAGTTGAGGGCCTGCGTCTGGGTTGCAGACTCAAAGGGACCCCATCGATGTGTCTCTCTTACATAGACATTTCTCTGTGTGTGTGTGTCTCCCTTCTATTCTCTCTCTAAAAACTCAATGGAAAAATATCCTCAGGTGAAGATTTTTTTTTTAAGGTTAAGAAAATACTGATTTTCATGATTCATAGGCATAACTGAAGCTTTGACTTCATGCCCTCTCTCTCTCACCACTCCCATTGTCCTGGTGCAAGAACAGGCCACTGACAAAGCCAGATCAAGACCCTTTTGGGTGTCAGCTGTAGAGCAAGCCTCATCCTCCCATTAGCCTGGAGAGGGAGACGGTTTTCTGTGTGTCTGCGTTGCGAGGGAAGCTCTGCTCACCGCTGGTGAAGGTACCTCTGGGTGCTTGAACTCCGATGTGATGCATGATGAAAAGAAGCCTTTGCTGCGGAGTGAACCCTCAGGCGGCCCTGGGAGGGGTGCTGGTTAGGGTCTCAATTTAATTTCAAAGCAGAACCTTCACAGGCAGGAAAGGTGGGCGCCGCGCACACGTCTTAGCAAAGGAATAATGCTCTTTTGTAAAACACCTCGTTATCCCTTGCATCTGTGTGGCGCCCTGTCCTCTCCCCAAGCCGTTTTCTGCCGATAACCTCACTCGATTCCCGCGCGAGAGTGGCAGGAGTTCACCTCCTATGACAGGTTGGAAAACTGAGGCACAGAAAGCGTGGGGACTGGTTCCAGTATCTCTGTGTTGAGGAGAAGCGCCGTCAGAACTGGAAGGGAACTCTTCCCATGCCAGGTCTCCTGGGATGTCACGGGACCTCAGATTGGTACATGGATGACATACTTGTATATTTGAAAGCGTGACATCTGTCCTGTGTTTGCATATAGGATGGATCAATACATACGTGTGTGAGAGGTAGATGATACACAGGCGTAGATGACAGCAGTCCATTACAATGGCAAAGACCATCATTAATCCACGTATTTCAGGCAGTGAACCCGCGAGAAGGCCCCTCGCCCATGTCTTCAATGGGGCGGAATGCCACATGGCGCTTCCTTTGGGTGGGAAGACCTTCCAGCTGTGGCTCCGCTGACAAGGCCTCTCTCTAATTATTTTGTATTCAGGCAAACAGCTTGGACTTGTGTTCAACTCATAGGACAGGAGATGCCACAAACGTGCCCAAGTGTGATAGTGCTCACATGCTTCTTTGTTTTTAAAGAAAAAGCAGGTTTGCAGGAAGATGGAGATGGGTGAGTGCCAGGTAGGTGCGCCTCCTTTGCATTATTTAAGGAGTCCAGTGAATCCACATGGAGGACAGGGTCAGTGATAGGATGGGGGATGCATCTCCCTAAGCGATTACGCAGGGGATGCATCACCCTGGTACTGCTTCCTGAGGTCCCATTCCATCTCCAAGGCCACACCCCCTTGCTAAGGGGGCTATGTGCTTCCACGGGCTGCCACTTGTCAAAGGAAATACAGCCGTGAGGACCTCTAATCCTTCCTCCTCTGTCCACAAGATTTTATTATTGTCTTGACTTTATTATTTTTAGAATATATTTTTATTGATTTCAGAGGGAGGAAGGGAGAGGAAGACAGAAACATCAATGATGGGAGGGAATCATTGATTAGCTGCCCCCTGCACACCCCCTACTGGGAATCAAGCCCACCACCTGGGTGTGTGCCCTGACTGGGAATCAAACCGTGACCTTCTGGTTCATAGGTTGAAACTCAACCACTGAGCCATGCCGGTCGGGCTGTCTTGACATTAAATGAATAGACCACCAAAGTTCCCTTGCAAAGAGTCACTTGCTAAGACTGAATAGAAAGGAATAGCAGTTCTAACATATTCAACCAGCGCACCAGGCATGAGCATTCTAGTGAACAAATCCTTAGAGGAAGTTTTCCTTGACACGATGCTTGAGTGACTTATCGAGAGTCAACAGAGTTGTGGTTACTTTGCGATCCAGGTCTCAGGTTTATTTTCAGCCTTGTGGGGCCTACCTTTGGTTTCTGGCCAGTTTGCCTTGCATCCGAGGATATATTCCCAATTAGGATTCTTTTGGCACCATGTAGAGAGGGCCTGAATTTTCAGGCACAACAAGGGAAAGTGATGCCATGTTCAAAACCTGTCTTCATTGGTCATTTGCAAAGTTGATGCAAGATCTTAGTCTGGATCATTTGGGCCTGCTGGTCTACCCTTGACCTTTCTGCCCATGCGTAGTTCTCTCCTCTGTCATTGGGACTGAGTATGTGGACTCCCAGGGGACAAATAATAGCATGGGAGAAAATTACCTACAGAGAGTCTGGCCTCTCGCGGGCTTTTTCGGGATGCCAAATTAAGACATCCATTTGGCTGTTTTGACAGTTACCTGGGAAGAATGGCACCATTTTCTCCATAATAACATTTTTATGAATTGTGCCCAAATGCTGGCATTCCTAGTGTGTGACTTGATAATGATCACAATACTTTGGCTCAACAATTGGGAGTACAGTTATAGTTCTTTGGGAAGTAGAATGTAATTCGGGGGAGGAGATGCATGATCCTTTTGCATGTATAAAATAAGTCATTGTTGTCTATGTTATTTGGAAGTAGCAATTTCTTACAAAAAAAAAAAAGTGTGTCTTCTCATAGTTTATATCCTAAAACCTTGGTTAGCCAGGAGATCGGGACGATTGTCAGGGGAAATCTTCAAGATTTAAATATACTGAAAAGGTGGCAATCATATGTGCCTCCAGGTCTTCAATCCCCAAAATGTGCTTCTTGGGCTCAACCAGCTGCTAGACACCAACAACCAGTCAGAACAGAAATGCCCTTTCAGAATGGACACTGATTCTCTTTCTTGGGTTGGCTTCATTCCTCCGAGGAAATTTATATTTATATTTATTTGTAGGCAAGTGTGTTTCTTGCCAAAGAACAATTTATTTGTCTGTTGGTGACAAAATATGTACTGCGTTCATATTGGACAGGTCAGATTCTCGAATAGTTTAGATAATTGTGTATAGAGGTTTAGATTCTTGAACCCCAAACTTCAGAGCTCAGTGATCTTTTTTTAAGTTGTTCTTCTCTTAAAAAAAAAAATATATATATATTGATTTCAGAAAAAAAGGGAAAGGGAGAGAGACATAGAAACATCAATGATGAGAAAGTCATTAATTGGCTACCCCCCTCTATGCTCCCTACTGGGGATTGAGCCTGCAACCCAGTCATGTGTCCTGACCAAGAATCGAACCATGACCTCCTGGTTCATAGGTCGACACTCAACCACTGAGCAACTCAGGCTGGACAAGCTGCTCTTCTCTATAATTGTTAAAACCTTTTACATAAGTGAGAGATCTCATCAATGAGAAAGCTTCCCGTGAGGTTTTCTGGAGGAAAAGCCTGGGACCCACACACCTCCAGAGCATATAACCAAAGGAAATTCAGGGGGATCCACTCCTGGCCAAGTTCAGGTGCTGAAATCATCGCTGCACATAGAGCAAATGAATGGAACTCGGCAGAGCCATTCTACCTTCTCAGGGCTAAACTAAAGCTCTGCAGAAGCGTTTCCGAGGTCTGGGCACGTGGTCCCTGATTCCTGCGATACTCCTGAGCACACAGGGGACAGGCCTCAAGTCCAAGAAGCTAGAACGCAGCCGGTGAAGGAGGAGATCCCTGGGCTCATGCGGTTTAGGGGCCAGCATCAACCGTGAAACAGCTCGGCCCCAGCACAAATAAGCTCCATTTTGTCAATGCCTGTGTTCTGAGAACAACCCAGAGTTTTATGTCTGATGCAGATGGTGTTTATATAGAGTCTATGAGCTCAGCATGTGAAGTCGTCATAAAACAGACTGGGGTTTGGTATAATTATTCACAATTACTATTGTATAATTGGATGCATAACTATTGTATAAAAAATATTTGAAGGAGTAGATTCCACTCCTACTCGCACAAGAGTTCTAAACAATAAGAGACATATGCTGTGAACATCGTAACGTGGTTTATGGTGTTTACAAACTTACTGGAGGTTTTGGCGACGTTGCAAGTGTACAAGGCCAGGTTCTGCTTCTTGCATGCTTAGGTAGACCAGTTGTCCTTGCTTAGCTCCAGTGTCAAGCACACCTTCTACCCACCCAGCGGATTTCAAGAGCCAATGGCACAAGGCCATGCAAATGAGCAGATGGACATGGATAGCAATGTTTTAGCAGTTAATCTGAGAGAGAGGGAAAGGACCTACTTTTTTTTAACTCTCTCCAAGGCAGCAAAGGAAAGTTCTGTTGGGTCAACTTGTGGCAATTGGCACATGGAAACAATGCTTATTTTAGTTTAATGTTTCTAGGTGGGATGAGTCAATCTATAGATATCTATCATTATTATAGAAGGTTTCCCAAAAAATGTATACACACACTTTGACCAGTATATTACAACTGTTTCTTTTTAAAACAAACAAACAAACAAACAAATATTTTTATTGATTTCGGAAAGAGGAAGGGAGAGGGAGAGAGAGATAGAAACATCTAACATGAGAGAGAATCATCAATTGGCTGCTTCCTGCACACCCCACACTGAGGATCAAGCCCACAATCCAGGCATGTGCTCTGACTGGGAATTGAACCATGACCTCATGATTCATAGGTTGACGCTCAGCCACTGTGTCACACCAGCTCGACACAGCTCTTTCTTTATGACTAACTGTATGATGATACCCCTTTTGACCAGCCTGGCTTATGCTATGGTACAAACAACGCAAGGAATTGTTAATAAAAGAGAACAGTTGTTCTTTCTGCTTAGGGTTTTATTTCCTACACCCTAGCTTTTATTAAGAGCTCACTGTGAATGCATTACTTATTAATCGTTCCCACTTTTTCATGTTTACAATTTTTTTTATTTCTCTATGAGCTTTATGAAATAGAGTATCTATTTATTTGACCTCCTATGCTTTATCTTATCTCACTGGCTCACATGTAAGGATAATATTAATAATAATCATGTTGAGTGCATTTATGCCAATCACTTATGCATTTATTCAGCAAATATTTATGTGGCACCTTCTCTTTCATAGAGTTATATTCTGATAGGGATATGGTTTTATTAATTCAGTGAGTATCTGGGCACCTACTAAATGGATAAAACAGAAGCAGGAAAGGGGGGTAGAGACAGTGTTGAACTACAGGTTTGAGCACAGTAGCCAAGAAGACGACACTGGGGATGACAGTGGGCGAGGGAAGGAGCTGTGTGTCCATGTGAGCATCCAGCCAGAGAGAACAGTGTGTGCGAGGGCTCAAGGAAGCCAGTGTGCTGGGGACACTGTGGGAAGCCAGTGTGACTGGCGGGGGAAGGAGCGTGGGAAAGAGCAGATGAAGTCCAAGTGGAAAGTGGGGAGGCAGGCTGTGTCAGGTGGCGGTTCTTTATCATCACGGTGGATCACAATAGCTATTAATTTCTTTCCTTAGGTTGCTATTACTGTGGTTATGTTTTTTTTTTTAAAAAAGTTCCTTAACGTTTCCAGCTACATATTGAACTACTTATGGCTGGAATGAGATGCTGTTTGGGACTTGCTGCATAGCAGTGCATGATGCAGACCGTGGATGGGGGTGCGGAGGGAGCAGTACTGGCTGTGGGTTGAGAGATGTAGGGGGTGGGTTATGGGATACACAGAGGTCAATGTGTTATTTTGTCTAAGTCCAAAACTTGCCATAATAATCACATAAGAAAGAATTACCTGGGGAACGTTTAAAACATAAAGAACAGCTCTAGGGATTGGTCTATGGTTTGGGGTGTAGCAGAGACACTGTTTCTTGTTTGTTTTAAGCCTACCTAGATTGTGTTAATTTCCTCTTCATGTGAGAGCCATTGGTATAGGGTCTTCTAGGCCATTACTAGGATTTGGGTTTTTACTTGGAGTGAGAGAGCAAGTAAGAATGTTGGGCAGCAGGATGACACAATCGGATTTCTATGTAAAACACACAATTCTGGTTTCTGGGTTGAGAATAAACTCTAGGGCAGCAAGGGCAGAAATAAGGAGATCCAAGCAATTAAAGACAAAAGTAATAGCAAACAGTTCGGCGAGGGCTGTGCCAGACTGTGGGGCACATAGAAAAGTAGACTGAGCATATACAGTCTCACTCTGGGCAAAGAGGGACATCCCACAACCTGTGAGGATGATGGACTGTGAAAGGTAATCCTGTTTTAAGTCTTGGGCGGCAGATAGAATGTGAGAGAGTAGGATGACTCAGTACAAATCCCACAGCAAGAGCAAGTCACTTGCCCTTCGAGACTTTTGACTTCCTTTACCTGGAACAATTACATTGCAGTCGCTTGTCCAATCTGGTTTCTGATTTTTAATGAACAGAGCAGGGCTAGGAAGGTGACAGAGAAGCAATGCATTCAGGGCCCAAGAGGCAGAAAATTTGCATCTCTTAAGCCATCTTGCACCCACTTGTAAATGTGCCCAAGGGTTTGCAAGTCCCCCCAAACCTATGGAACACATTTTTCAATGACACATCAGGCATGTTGTCCCATTGGGTGGGCTCTTACAAGGAGAAGCAGAACATCCCCCATTGTCCTGGCCCATATCTTCCAAGTATCACTCCCAGACACTTGCTTCAGTCAACTGGATCTAACCCACTACTATACATGCATGTGCCTCTCTGTAAGGGGCTGGGTTGGACCTGGTGGGAACCAACTGGCCAAGATGCAAACCTTGCCTTTAGCACGGCCCTCCATTCTGACCTCCCCCTCTTCTTCCATCCCTTATTCCACGTTAGTTGATGCACAAAGAAGTCCTGAGTGATTATCTAATTTGTTGTGTAGGTCGCTGTGGATTTTAAAGCTCATGAAATGCAGGGTCCGCATCTTACACACGAGCACTCATATTCTAGGATGCTTAAAGACGTTGTGTGACGGCTTTCTAGGTCATCTTCATGTGACATTGGTAAGACATTGAGTGTAGGTGCATTTTCTAAAATGATTGCAGGAGACTGGCCATGTGCCCAGCTGATCTGAACCCCAGAGCATTGGGAGAACCCCCTGAATCCAACTCACCGAAGAGTCTATGAGAAGGGGCAGCTGGATTGGTTAGAGTTCTCAGAGCACCGAAGAGAATCGCCAACTTGGCCAAGAGTCTCAGTGCTCTTTTAAGCTTCCACCCTGTGGCCCAGACCCATCATGCTAAGGGGGAAGAAGTGCCAGATCTGACACTGACCCAGCTCGTCTCACCTCCAAGGACACCCTACCTCTGCCTTCCACTTTGAGTTTTTCTGTTTACATCATCCTAACACTTTGTATGTCATTTAATAGACAAAACTCAAGCATTTGATTGCTTTAAGTAGAAGTGATTCTGTGTCCTGTGCATATATGAACGCCATCTTGTCCCCTCCTTTCGCGACTAAGTGATGCTTGGTGAAAAGACCGTGCCTTCTGCTTCTGTAGAAGCCCACAGCAGGTGCTCAAAAAATAGTTCATAAAGAACTAGAATTAACCAAATGCATTGTTCTGTTCATTTCTGTCTTCATTAGAACTCTCAGTTGCAGGAGATAAAAACCCACATCAAATGGGCTTAGGGAAGATAAGGGAATTTATTTGCTCATGCAACTGGAAAGTCCAGGGACAGGACTGCCTTCAAGCACAGCTGCTGCCAAGAGCACAAACAAGTCATCAAGGCTCATTTTTTCTGTCTTTGCTCTACCTGCTGTTGTGTCATGTGCATCCACAGGTCCTACTCACTGACTCTTGGAACTACCAGCTCACACTACATTTACTGCTGGCCTTCCCAGCAGAGAAAAAAAAGAAAGAACGTACTCCCCTCCCCATCCCAGAAAATCTCACTGTGTTAAGTTGGTTCTGATGGAGTCTTGTGAGTAAGCATAAGCCAATCACGGTGGAGCAGCGTAATGTCCTGCTCAGATTGGCGAGGCTCCAGTCACCTGGAGAGGATGGATCCATCTCCAGGAGAAGTACATGGACCAACAATGGGGAGATACAGTTCCCTTGTGGAAAGCCATGTACTGTTGCCAGAAGAAGAGCTAGTGGAAGCTGGGCGGCATTAACAGTGCATGTAAAATACTTTCTGCAAAGGAAACTTTCAGAGTTGGCTGCTATAAAGCATCTCGCAGGAGTCTGGAAAAGGGCAAACGTGCCTTTGATGTGTGCCAACATCATTCGTTTTGTGGCTTTGGGAATGTGTTTTCTCTTGCTCTCCGCTTGCCTTTTCAGCAAGGACATTGCCTAGAGTCAGCTCCAGTGTCTATCCCTTCAGGTGAAGTCAGGTGACTTGTCTGTTATTCCAATCGCCTGCCCGTGGCTTGATGTATGTAACAGAGAGAGAGAGATTCTTTTCTACGACAGCCACCCAAACTCACAGACCTCACTTGGCCCATCTTTTTAGGTTCCCTGTGTGGCTGTTGAATAGATGATTGACTATGGGATAGCACTCAATCTTCCTAGCAAAGGCCTTCCAAACAGCCAGCGCGCTCAGATGCTTTTCTGGCCTCGGGAAGTAAGCCTGCAGCTAACTCATCCGTTGAATGTTCACTGTGACTCAGACCTTGTGGGCAAAGAAGACTGCCTGTAGAGTTGCCATCATTTGGCAAAATCAGTCATTATAGGGCCTCTGGGGGGAAGAGCAGGAGACGACCCTCCAAATCCAGCGGAGAGCGAGGTGCCGGGGCTTCCCCAAGCTTGGACACGGTCTTGATGCTTTGCCTGGAGCGCAAAAGGGGTGGGTTCCAATTTGGAGACACACTGGGGTCTAAGCCTGAGCATTGGGGAAAGGGATTGGCCGTCTGTAGCATAAGTGATGTCCCAGATGTTGGTTTTGTGACTGTAAGGCTCAGTGTCTTGGATTCTTCCTACCTGAAACGCAGAGAAAATTCTATTCTTCCTGGATTTAAAAAATGAAGACGTTGACTTCTCTCACATGGTAAGAGGACTGGAGGCCAGTGGTTCCGTGGTTAGCTTCGTGGCTTAACAACCCCTATAGCTCTTTCTCTTCACCCATCCCACCAGCTACAGTTTCTTGGTTTTCAGACTTGTCACCTCAAATTCTCAAGGTGAGTGTTGTAGCCTAAGTATCAGATCCTCATGGGAGAAAATCCGAGGAAGGAGGAAAATAAATCAATGTTTCTCACATCAGATCTGGATCATAGGACCATGCCCAACTGCAGGAAACCTGGGAGGAGAGGGAGCATTTGTAGCATCTGCCAAGGAATGGCTAAGGGGGATGATAGTGCCTATTGAAAGGCAACCTGTAGTGTGAGCAAAAGTAGATGCTCATTAAACATGTATTGAGTAAATAAACGCATGGTAGTTTTTGGTGTGTACTTCTTCCAGTCCGTGTTATTTGCAGGACCCCCATTCTAGAGGAAGACATTGTGCCAAATGAGCCAGATATGGTTCCTGCTCCCCACTTACTTGTTCTTTAGTGAGCTGTTTCCTTAATTTCCTGTCACTGAAACAGCATGTGAGTAATATCTAATTGGGACCAATACAAGGGTCAGAGGTAACAATGAGAAAGCTGATGGAGCTTTCAAATTTGTCATGTCCTCCCTCACGCGAGTGCTATATCAGTCTCTTCTTTTGTGTGCATGCAGGCTTCTTTATTTTCTCACTGTTGGAAACATCTCACATGACTCAGTTATTACCTAGTTATTATTTGCATGATTATTTTTCACAAACGTTCACTAAGTCCTGTTCCTGTGCTAGTGTTATACTATAAGCTTAGCATGTATGATCGCATTTCATCTTTGCTTTAACCTCATTAAGGAGGTAAGATTAATAATAAGAAATTCCCCCCAAGGCCATTACAATGCAGATCTAGCATTTGAACCAAGATCTGTCGGACGTCAAAGATCGTTTTCCCAACCAGAAGCGGCGGACACTGTTTCCCATGAGAGAACCTCTTATGCACTTTTCCTTCCTCTGTCAAAACGTATTTGCCTCGTGTTCCAAACCATTCTCTGGTATCGATGGTGCTGACTTCCACTTCTGACCACGACAGTAATTGCCACCTAACTGCCCCTTCACCATGGTCTCAGGTATTGGACCACAGAGAGCACAAGATCTCTGCGAGAGGGGAGGCTAAGGAGGTGAGACAACCAAACTTTCTGCCTCGGGTTTTTTTGTGGTCTCCAGCACACGGCGGGGCAGCCAATGAAAGCAAAGTACCCTCACTGCGTTGAGGAGAAAGAGAGTGGAGATTGGGGAGGCCCGCTTAGCTGGACTTTGTTGGGCAGAATACAGGAGAAGATGGAGTCTGCTTAGAGAAAGCCCTCAAACTTTGCATAGGTGTTCCCTTGAGTCTATCGCTAAATGCTAAGCTGCATGTATGTAAAACTTATGAGACCGGATACAGGAAAACTACTGGAGACCTTGATCTTTTACTTCTCAGCTTTGGTTCTTTCTTCCCAAACCTTTGCTGCTTTGTAAGCTCCTAGAGGACCGGTACTCTGTGTTATTCATGTTTTGCAGCTTTTCTTCTAGTGCTTTTGACCATAATCCGTGCTTCTAAAAATGTTCATTTATCATTGATGTGGGGAAATTGATGAATCAGTGTTGCTATGTATTCTATTCTGCTTTACCAGGTAAGGATTTGGGGTATTGTGTTTTATCTTAATTTACTTGCGGTTCATAAAACTTTCATGATAATGATGATGATGATTATGCATGGAATATTTAGCTCATATGTCTCTTCCCCCTCCGCCCCTCCCCCCCCCCGAAAGAAATGGTAACAAGGGAGGACCAAAAGCACAGTGGAAAGCTTTCATGGAGACATGCCTCCCCTAGAGTGTAAGCTCCCTAAGGAGAGGGATCTTTGCAGTTTTGTTTCCTATTGTATCCCGAGTATTTACACCCATGGTGGCCGCTCATTACATTGTCGAATGAGTGAATGGGTGCACAGCTGTGTGACAGCACCTGCCCATCAGGGGCTTCTTAGGTCAGCCAGCAAGGGATTCCCTGGGCAGAATTCTTCAGAAGTAGCTTCCAGCAATTATCAAGCAAAAACAAACAAAAATGCACATAGATATAGACTTTATGAATTATCCCACTGTCCACTATTGATACACATTTGGTAAGATTGAGGCCTTTGTGATGATTTGAACGAACATAAGGTAAATTGGTCTCGGTTTTCCGTGGAAATTTGAGTTGTAATATGGAGAGTTTGACGTTGCCCAACGGATTAAACTAAAAGCTTGGTGGATCATTGACACAATGGAACACTACGTGGCTGTACAAAAGAAGAACATCTTTTGAAGGGACCTGGAGAGTACTCTGCTGAGTGAAATAAGCCAGTCAGAGAAAGACAAGTACCATATGATGTCACTCCTATGTGGAAGCTACTGAACAAAATAAACTAACAAAATAGAAACAGACTCTTAGGTACAGAGAACAGACTGACAGCTGTCAGAAGAGAAGAAGTAGGGGGGCTGGGGAAAAAGATGAAGGTATTTTAAAAAATAACCTCATAGACACAGACAACAGTATGGTGATTACCAAAAGGAAAAGGGTTGGGGGAGGTAGGAGAGGGTAAGCGGGGGATAAATGGTGATAGAAGGATACTTGGCTTGGGGTGGTGAGGACACAATACAATACACAGATGACATGTTATAGAATTCTACCCCTGAATCGATATCATTTTATTAACCAATGCCACCCCAATACCTTCAACTAAAAAATGAATGAAAGAGAGAGGCACGCTAAGAAGAAAAGTCTTGAAAAAAATTCCCCCAATTTTGTTTTTTCTCCCCCAAACTATCGTGGCTGTTTTTCAGTGTTTACCTCAGGGTCCCTTTTCAGCATTCGGGTTTTTCCTCCATCATCAATCATTGTCAATTTGAAAAAGTACAATACTTAGGGTCATTTATCTAGACCTAGTGGAGTCTAAAATTATGCAGCTTCAGTCAAATCTATGTGAATAAAGACTGTCACTTCTGATTAATGACATGTGACTCGACTGTCTCGCAAAATCATCTGTGCCGTCCAAGCTTTACAGAAAGGTAATTGTGTAAGGTCTTCGCCTCCTGGTTCTGCTTCTCCCTCTCAGAGTCCTAGAGGCTCCAGTGTCTCTGCAGGAGGGAAAGAAAGCAAATGTTGAAGGATTTCAGTTGTAATTGTTACTCAGGTTCTCGGTTTGCTGGACCCAGAGCATTTTCAAGTTGAACATCTCTCCCCCTGGGTGGTTAGGCCGGCTTAGGTTGTTGCTGGTTTGCAGTTTTTGTTGCCAACATAGCCTTCCCTGTTATTGAAAAACTAATCCATGTAAAACACTAATCTTACTCAGTTGATGCGGAAAAAAAAAAAATAGTGAAACATGTGCCAATTCGTTGTCAATTACACTTCCCGTGAGTCATCCACTGTCTTCTTGAAGCATAAAATTCCACTTCAGCCTCCTCCCAGAAACACAGAGAAGAAGAGACTTAGAAAGCAAACTCAGAAGGAGAAAGAGCCGGGACTGGAATAATGAAAGAAGAGGCCATTTCCACATGAAGTCACACTGTGTCTGCCGCTCGCCTCAGCCCACATCCACCACATGTCTTCCATCACTGGGAATGGAAGGGGAGACCACTGAGGACCAGTGTCCGTCACGCACCCCTTAGGGAGACTGAGGTAAGTGGCTAGAAGGACGTAATGAGGGATGCGACCTTTTTGGCCTGTCCCTGGTGTTCCCTTCAAGGTGGAGGTAACACCTCTGATGTGGCACTCTGGTCTTCCCCTCTTCATCCATGCTAGGGGGAGGGGAGAGGGCCCCATTGATTGTAAATATGAGGGGAATTACAGGGTAGAGTAGGCTCTGGTCTAAATTTATCCCTCTGGGGAGTGAGCTGTCCACAGGGAGCTTAATTTCTCTGCTTCTCCTTCCCCTGTGGGGAAGCTTGACCAGTGCTGATGAGACTAGACACTTAACTCTTCCTGACGTGGGCCTGAGGATGCGTAAACTCACGTGACTCCTGTTCCCGGTGGGTCTCCCACCTTGGTCTCTACTAACCTAATAAGAGTGATGTTTTTGGCCTCTTTTTTCTTCTTTGTTTCTTCAGTTCGTGTAGAATCCTACAGGCTGAGCTTGTATTGGAAATTAGGCTTAATCTGTACAGAGTAAGGACTACCCTGGAGCTTGCCTTCCCTCCCTGTCCCGTGAGTGAGTCCCTGAGAGTCACGTGTACTCTAGTGTTTGAACGACGTACTTAGTATTTCCTTTTTAAATTGGTCTCTTCCCTTTCCAGAAGAAGTGACTGGAAAGAAAAATCTATATCACTATCATATAATGGAAACTTGTCCTATCGTGTGAGATAAGTAGCAACCTGTAAGGATAACCCAAATAAAATGGAATGATGTTAATCACATCCTATCTTGATACTGAAGGTTCTGAGCACGGTCCTCAACTGTCCTTCTTTAAAAGGGAGATTATCAGCTGGTAGAGAGATGTCAGAGGGCCTATTAGTACTAAACTGAATTCTTCTTGAGTCGAAAAGGATTAACTTTCTGGCTAAGAATTTCAATATTATTTAAAGTTGCACCCCAGTGCCATTTAAATTCACATCCTCTAGGTCACCCAAAGTGACTTACCTACCACGGAATGCGTGGCCTCTGCTGCATTCTACCTTTTAGGAAACAATGAAATGCATGAGTGGTTGTGCATTAAAAACACCCAGACCCACTCGCACACATGCACACACACTCGTATTCTCACACACACACTTACACGCACTCACACACAGTCTTATACATATATGCACACACACTCGCATGCACACAGTCTCAAGGTACTCACACAGACACATACTCTTAGACATACACAGAAAAACACACACATACACACACTCTCATACAAATACACATACTCTTACACACACAGTCACATACATGGTTCTCAGACATTCTCCTGCCTGAGAATCATCAGCAGTGCTTATTTCTGAGCCAGCAGGTTTGGCATAGATCCTCAACATGCATATTTCTAACCAGAGCCCAGGTAATACCAACACGGTTGCCTGCTTGGAGAACATGGCACGCCGTGTTAGCCGACTCCTTGGATCAGTAACTTCAAAACCTGCCTTCTCGGTTTTGTTGATGCCCATCCCTCTTGGTCTTTCTAGGAAGTGGAAGACTAGAGAGGAGCTGAAACCCAGCTGAATTAAGATGCACACATTTCTTAACCTTTCCTCTAGCGAGGAGTACATCCATGCCTACAAGTGGAACGGCCGCTTAGAGTAAATAGATCTGCTCTTGGAAAAGGTCAGTACACATGTTCCGCTACAATCTAATTTCAGTCTATTGCCCTCTGCCCTATCGCTCACTCCCGTGCAAGAGAGGCGATGGGGAAACGCTTGAATTTAATTGTCTCTTCACTACTAAAAGCTCATTGGCCCACAGAACATTCATGAGAGCTAAAGAGATGAGCCAGAGAAGGCAGGTCTCTCCAGCCACAGTCTCCTGTGTCCATGGGCTATGCATAGCTATAATAATAAAAGCGCACTGTGCTAATTAGACCGGATGATCTTCCAGATGAAGCCAGGGCTATAAGGGAAGCCCGGGTCCTGGGTGCCAGAGGGAAGCCAGTGCCGGCCGCCGGGGGAAGGAAGGCCTGTTCTTGCACAAACTTCGTGCATTGGGCCTCTAGTAAACATATACGATCTGTGGTTTATCTCTTCTCAATCCCACAACCCCATATTGAGTATGTCAATATGTTCCATGCCTCCCTGCATCACGTCTTATTTTGTTGGTCAATTCGTTTTGTTGATTTTAAATCTTAAAATAGTCCTTGGCTCTGGGTTCTTGCCTCTTTACTCCCATCACCAAGAACCAGATGCTAGAAATTATTTCAGAAAAACGCCCTGAACACATCTTCCTATGGCGTGCTAGTGATTTGCCAGCCCTTCTGCTGAATGTGAAATTGCATTTCGTTTCTATGACTTAATAATTACTTTAATTTCACTTCATACTGTTCTGAAGAACTCTTTTTGAATGAAGGGCACTTACCGCACTTCTAGTGCTCGCTGGGAGCCCACACAGCCCATCAGGATGCGTGGAATTAAATAAAAGAGTAATTGTGAGGGGCTGCGATGTGTTCTAACAGATGCCCCAACACCAGGCTGGAGCCACTCATTGCTCGGAAGAGAAATAATGTATGAAGGCAGTTTCAGCAACAGATCCTACAAGCACAAGTGGATGCCTTTAACAGCGTAGAGGAGAAGGAAAAACTAAAGTTTGGGGAGCTTGCATTCAATAAAAAGATTCTAATTATTTTCTTTATCTTATAGGCTAATTCCCATTCAGGTGCCTCTTCCCACAGTTCTTAGGGTTCAGTTCTGTTTTGAAGTGTCCATCCGTGGGAAAGAGGTCCCTTCTTTGTTCAAATGACTGTGAAGGAAAGGTCACTGAGGGTCGACTAGATGCTACTAAGATCTACTAAAGGTCCTCTATCCTAAGGGTGTAGAGCAAGCATGTCAAACTCAAAAGCTAACATGGACCAAATAAACAAGGCATGTAGGCTGTGGGCCGTGAGTTTGACATGCTTGATGTAGAGGAAGCTTCAGGTCAACCAACCTGCTCTTCTCACCTTTCGTATTTTTTAACATTTTTATTGATTTCAGGGATGAAGAGGGAGGAAGGGAGGAAGGGAGGGAAGGAGGGAGGGAGGGAATAGAGAGAGGGAAACATTAATGATGAGAGAGAATCATTGACCGGCTGCCTCCTGCATGCCCCACACTAGGTATGGAGCCCACAACCTGGGCCTGTGTCCCGACCAGGATTTGAACCACAACCTCCTGGTTCATAGGTTGATGCTCAATCACTGAACCACACTGGCCTGGCACTACATCTTTCCTTTGAACGCTTTCTCCACTTGTCCTCTGTACGATTTGTGTGGAATTTTGTCATAGGTTGCGTATGGCCACTCTTCCATGTATTTTTTCTCAAGCTTTTCAATCTGACATCTTTCTACTGATCGATCTAAATGTTCATAAAATTTCCAAAAGCATCTATACTAGTAAGTTATTTCTCGACTTAGCATCTAGGGGGAGAGGGGAATGCCTGGTGGTCAATCACTGGGAAATGGGGACACCTGGTTGCCTGAAGATGAAGCGAGTGGGGTGCCCTGTTCAGGGAAGCAAAGCTGGGAGGTCAGGACCTCGCATGTTGTCCACAGCGAGGCCCAGTCTTGCTGAGGATGCGTGATATTCCATGTTCATCTGTGCATCTAATTTGGGACAGTGTTGTTTTCTACAGAATCCATGAGTCTGCTGGTTGGTGATTATGGAATATCATATAATCCAGGTCAGCAATGGCACAAAGCCCAAAGGTGAGTAATGGGCAAAAAAGCTTCTGTCATACATTCCTCCTTTTAAATATCGGCTCTAGGATGAATGAGGCTGGAGGGCAGGCGAGGGGTGCTCCGTTTGTAAGCAGAATCGAGGTGCCACAGGCCTCACGGGAATGAACACGGTTTTCAGCTAGAAGCCGGGCTCCCAGCCCCACAGTTCTGGCACCGCGCTGAGTTCTGGAAACCCTTAATCCCCAAGGGTGCCCACGTCCCCATCCCTAACGCAGGCCTGAGGACAGCACTTTCTCTTGTTCCACACATGGACTTGGTGGGGATCAAACGCAACCATAAGGGAAAAACGTAAAGAGGCATCTGGGCTGCATGTAAATAAATATAAACTGTTGTTTATGGTAATGAAAGTGGGGAGCACAGGGCACACACTAGAACCGGCCCCCACCAGCGTGATCAAGTCCAGACGCGTTGGCAGTTGCAGCAGGTCTCATAGCTTCATAAAGTTTCTACTGCTTACTTGCAAAATGATAACATTTTCCAAAAAAACAAACACAGGCCTCTTTCATTGGGGCTGCCCTTGTGGAACGAGGCTTGGGGGTGGTGGTGCAGATGGTGACCAAATGGGCTGGCGGCATCTGCGAGGCAGCGGGATTCATCGTGCTTTCCATCAGGCTGGGCGATCTTGGTGGAGGCACACGGGGTTGACCTGGACTCACCCTGGACCTGCATGTGCCCATTGAAGGCCACGGGCATGAAGACACCTGGATCTGCCCTCCGGTCGCCTCTCTCCTTCCAATCACACCCCGATGAAATCCTGCAAGAGGTGACGCCTAGTTGTTGGAGCTCACAGAGCCACCCGCTGATTTGGGCCTCTGGGCCCACCACTCTGCAGGAAAGGCATGTTGATTTTCCTTGAGAACCCACCCTCTCTCAGCCCCGGGTCCTATGACCCACACCTGGTCATCCAGGGCCAACGAGACTGCTAGAGCTAGCATTGAAATTGTCAGAGAAAAGAAGCTGCTTTCTCTTGGTGCTGGAAGCATGCAAGATGGGGACGCCTGGTCCCCAATCACTGGGGAGATGGGGATGCCTGGTCCCCAATAACTGGGGAGATGGGGATGCCTGGTTGCCTGAAGATGAAGTGGGTGCCGTGTTCAGGGAAGCAAAGCTGGGAGATCAGGATCTGCTGTGGAAGCATCGCATGTGGGCCCATCGGCAAGTCCTTGGCGTTCAGGATGCTTGTATGACCAACATTCCTTTCTTGGAGGCGAATGGGACAGAAGTAAAATAAAGGAGACTGTTATCAACACCAAGGGCTTGTGTATTAGAGATAGTGTGCTTTGTCCTTCTTCGAGCTAAACCTCTGAAAAGACAGCCCTCTCCTGCCTTCCCCCACACATTGTCCACCTTTATATATATAAATGTTTTTATTATTTTTTATTGGTTTTTTTTTGGTGGGTTTTGTTTGTTTGTTTGTTTTGTTTGTTTGTTTTTACAGAGAGGAAGGGAGAGGGATAGAGAGCTAGAAACATCGAAGAGAGAGAAACATCCATCAGCTGCCTCCTGCACACCTCCTACTGGGGATGTGCCTACAACCAAGGTACATGCCCTTGACTGGAATCAAACCTTTCAGTCCGCAGGCTGATGATCTATCAACTGAGCCAAACCAGTTAGGGCCATTGTCCATCTTTTAAAATTGGACACACACACACACACACACACACACACACACACACACACAGTTTTCTATTTGTTCCTGAGGCTGTTTCATGTCCACGTTACTGACTCCCTGAGGGCTGGGTCCATTTGGGACTTGCTTGGTCTCTCTGACCCGCTGTCTTCTTTAACTTCTCTGCGTAGAAATAGAGTCCCTCCCACCCTGCTCATCCATGCAACTTGGCGCCAGTGGGGCTGGAAATTCAACCCAATCTCCTGTAGACACAAGAATGGGATCCCTAGCATCTCAGGCCCCACTGACCGACCTGAGGTCCCCCTGACCCCGGGGTGCCCCAGGCCTCAAGGAGCCTGGTGGTGGGCTGGTACTTTAGACCGGGGAGCAGTATGTCTCCTGCACCCGAGGGCTTGTGATTATTACAAATGATAAAGAGGTTCTGTGCTTTATTATTCTTACTTTTAAAAATTCTGAAGCAAATGTTTCTCTCTGCGCCATAACTGATCATTTTAATTTCCTTGCTTCGGCTATAATAAAAATTGACATTAAAGGATGCCCGAGGCAGTGTAATGAGAAAATGAAATTAGTTTTTCAGTTGACTGATCAAAAGCACTTCATATGTGATAATAAACAGTTTGTTTTACTCTTTTGCTTATGACATAATTAATGGCAAAAATATTTTCCTGAAATTCATATTGTCTGCTGGATTCTCCTTCCAGGTTCCAAGAAAATCATATTTTGTAACTCTCCAGACTGGGCAAAAACAAAACAAAACAAAACAAAACAAAACAAAACAAAACATACCAACCAACAAACAAACAAACAAAAAACAACTACAAAAATACAAACAAACTTGGCCATCCCCGCTGAAGAGCGTTCCTAGTCTTTGTTTAACCCTTGGATCCATCAGGCCAGAGAAAATGGCTGTCTACTATGTTTCTTTCCCAGGAGGCACCATATTTCTCTATTGAAATTGGAGCCCACCTTCCCCGGGTCTTTCTTGTTGCAGCCCTCCTCCTAAAGGCCGGACAAGCACAAGTTTGCTGTCAGGATGAAGGGGACAGGTTTTTAAAAAAATGTAGGCAGGTTGTAAGCCAGCAAACGAGATTTGAACTTCTGTTGATTTTTGCCTTTAAAAGTATTTTGCTCTTTCTCCACTAGCCTGGTCAGACCGTATTGGATTGGAATGGATGCATTGAGATTTGGGGACCTGGCTTCTTATCCCAAGTTTCTCCTCGCCCACGGGTGAGTGTGGTGTTTCCGTCATTTAGCTGTAGCCCAGTTTCCTCATCTGGGCAACTTCCAGTGTATTTTACTCATGACAAGATTTATTAGAGACTTGCTGTGTGCCTCATGCCCCGAGCTGTACATGCAAAGGCATTTCTTAAGGTGCTGCTTCTAAGACCAAACACAGCAGCCAGCCACCCGGCCTCAGTTAGCTCTTGTTGCCTAACAATTCCTCCAGCATTTGGTGGCCTAGAAGAGGAACCATTAGCTCACGATTCCGAGTTGTCTGGGTCGTGTTTCTGGTCTCGATGGACTTGCCTGGCCCCTGTTTGGTTCTCTTGTGCTACCTGAGGTCAGCGCGTGGTGTGGCTTGCAGCTGGATGGTCTAGGATCCTTCCCCTCCCCTCTCCCCACCTGCCTGGAGGTTGGCAGGATGGATGGTGAGCTGGGACATCTGCTCTCTCTCCATGTGGTCTGTCAGCCTCCAGCAGGCTCGCCTGAGCGTGTTCACACGCTGGCCCCAGGGTTCTAAGAGCAGCAAGGGAAAGAAAGCCCCAGTGTACGATATTCGTAAGAGTCTCTGCTTGCGTAAACATTTATAATAATCTCATTGGCTAAAGCAAGTCCCATGGCCTGGTCCAGAGCCCCTCTGGTAGGGTACCACCCAGGGGAGCAGAATCTTTGCATCCTCTTTGGTGATCTACCACAGGACCTAAACACGAAAAATTAAATACCAAGAATGGCTGATTCAGTTATGGTTCATATTTGCACTTTGCCCACAGTCTTCGCATGTGCTGTTCCTTTTGTTTGAGATATGCTTTTCTCGTCATTTATCTGACCCATTGTATTCCCCTCGAGTTCTAAAGAGAATGTTATTTCCTAATCTTAGCAAGTCCAGGGAACTATCATAGCATATGCTGAGGGCTGGCCACTTTTCTTAGTAGATAACACTTATTATATCACCTAACGCTTGCAACAACCCTATAGAGTACCTATCATGGTTATCCCCATTTCAACAGACAAGAAAACTGAGTCTCAGAGAAGCGAAGTCACACACCCAGTCATCGTTCTTACATGTGGAATGATTGAGCACTTACTGTGGGCCTGTGGCTGGGAGCAGGACAACAGAGGGAACCCCTAACTCACGGACACTTGCCGTGGGTGCTGCCCAGGAAGTGTGGGCAGCTGTGACCGGAGCCAGTGGGGGTCCCATGGGCCCTGCCGTCTATGGGCCTGATCCCCATCCTTCAGTGACCACAGGGCACAGCTCCTGAGAGCACTATTCATTTTTACTCACGCCTTGACTGGCATGAGTGTCATCTGCCATTGAGGCCACCATCCCACGTTGATGGGCAGCTCCACGGAGGTCAACATTCCCTGATGGGTCACAGCTGCTGCTTGGGGAAAAGAAAGGGTGATTTGAAGCTGCCAAGGGAACAAGTAAAATGGCCGGGACTAGTGGTCAGGGAAGAGGAACTGGAACTTAAAATCCTTTGGACATGTGAGCATGAAAGTCTCCTCCAGCCAGGGTTCTTTGAGACTCACCTAGAAAGAGACAACCACTTCCAGAAACATCCATGACCCACAGGTACTCCACACAGGGAAATCTAGGGTACCGAGGCACGTTTAGTTGGGTGAACTTATAAACACTGCTGTGCAGCTCTACCCATGGGGATGTGTGTGTGGGGGGCGGGGGGGGGGGGAAGTGGGGAATGAACAGTTAAGCTCAGACTGCAGAGACTTCTCCCCTGGCATGTGTCTCAAGCTTTATTCAGTAGTTTAGAAAAAAAAAGTCTGATGAAATGAGTAAAATTATTTAATCTGAGTTTCTCATGCAATGCGTGTTAATATTTATCTTTTTTTCTTGTTTAATTGGCTCAATCATTAAGTTTTCAATCACAGAACCACTGAATATGCAAGATATAAGCCATGGGCCATGAAGGGATAGCTGAGGGGCAGGGCTGACTTGATTAAGCGGGTGTGTCGTTAAGACTGTAAACCCTTACAGTCGTTAAGACTGTAAGCCCAGCCCAGCCACTGAGTTGAATATTACATCTGACCGAGGGTCCCTTTGACAGCCAGTGCCCTGAGTGCTGGCACACGGGAACGTTCCCCGGAAGGACTTTGAGAACCCTCCCCAGGCTCTCTCCCGCCCTGTACCCATTTGGTTCTCAACATGATGTTTCTTGGCGACACCAGCTGAAGTCTACATTTGTTGCGGGGGGAAGAGGAAGAACCAGAGGTGGTTCCTTTTGCATTTCCTTCCTGTATCCTGGCTCACCCTGGAATGTTTGGGCTCCCCAGTTGGCATCCTTAATTCTTTCCCTCTTGCTCAGCAATGAGCAGTGGACACTCAAAAGCTCCACTCAGGAAACGGGACCAGTGCCAGATGGGAGGATAGAGAGACGCGGAAGAAGAACTGCTCAGTGGGAAAGAATGAGTTTATCGTGGGCATGTTGATCTGGGGGTCCTTGGGGGAGGTCCAGTCGGGACGCCCAGTAGACATTGGACGTAGGCTCAGAAAATAGGTCCAGTCTGGAACTAGACTCAGCTGTCCACAGAGGTGAATGGGTGAGGGCCCTCGCATGGGTAGGCCATTGGCTAGCTAGTTCCTGCTCACTCATAGGTCCATTCTCTACCCTTGACCTGCTGTTGTAGTTCATGTTTCGGTGTCATTGGCCCCTCCTCCCAACAGAAGGAGTTCATAAGGACAACCATGTATTAAGGGGTTGGGAACCCTACAGAGCTCAATGAGGGAAACTGAGGCAATGCAGAGGGTAACAATAAGAGAAAAGGTGGTATCACCCCTAGGGAGCTCGAGGCAGTTCCCAAGCCCCAGGAAGCCGGGGCCACAGAGAGAGCTGTGACTACTGTGGGAGACGTTACTGTAAGCATACCGTAAGCGTAGGTAGAGGCAAAACCTAGCCTGACTTCTTCCTTCCCTGTCCTCCTGTCTCCTCCAGGGTCTGCCCCTGGGTGAAGCCAGGGATCAGTAACACCTGGGAAATGAACTATAATCAGCAGAGAAAGGGTAGAGAATGGACGTAAGAGTGAATAGGAAATAGCCAGTCAGTAGTCTACCCACTTGGGGGTTGGGGGTGAGGAGGAGGGCTCTCATCCATCAGGGATGCTGAGTTCCTGGTTCCAGACTGGACCTATTTTCTGAGCTTTATGCCCATGTGTTTCCTGGACCCATACGTCCAATGTTTACTACACGTCTCCACCTGGCTCTCCTCCAAGGACTTCCAAGTCAACATGCCCAGGGTTAACTCATTATTTTCCACTTGGCATTTATCCTTTTTTAAAAAACATATTTGCATCCTCCCCATTTCACTTCAGCCACCCCTAGCCTTTTTATCTTGATTATACTGTACTAGAGGCCTGCTGCACAAAAATTTGTGCACTTGGGGGCGTTCCTCAGCCTGGCCTGTGCCCTCACGCAGTCTGGGAACCCTTGGGGGATGTCCAGCTACTGGCTTAGGCCCACTCCCCAGGCGATCAGGCCTAAGCTGGCAGTCAGATATCCCTCTGGCAGCCTGGGAGCCCTTAGGGATGTTCACTTATCATCAGGGAGTAGGCCTAATCTGCATTCAGACATCCTTAGCACTGCTGAGGAGGCAGGAGAGGTTCCCACAACCACCATTGTACTGGCAGCAATCAGCCTGGCTTGTGGCTGAGCAGAGCTCCCCCTGTGGGAGTGCACTGACCACCAGGGGCAGCTCCTGCATTGAGCATCTGCCCCCTGGTGGTCAGTGTGTGTCATACTGACCAGTCATTCCCAGTGGTTCTGCTGTTAGGGTCAATTTGCATATTACCCTTTTATTATATAGGATTCCCTAATTTCTTAGAGTTTGAGGTAGCATGTAAAGATTAACTTCGTATCCCCTTCCCCCAGCCCCCTCAGGAACAGGGCAATACAATTTTGTGTTTTGAATGTTTTGGTCTTTAAGTTTAATAGGCTAACAAAGTCTATCTTGAAAAGGACAAAAGGAAGAGGAGTTTAGGAGTAAGGTCGAAAGCTATGGGGACATAGGAGGAGAGGAGTGGAGATTCCCCTGGTTTTGAACAAGAGGCGAGACCTGTGGACATACCAAGGTGTCTGACCCAAGCATTGCTCGGGGCCGGCGTCCTCAAGAGATGACCTGGCCTTAGAGGGTAGATGCCTGTGGTCTAACTAGAAGGAAGGAGTTCTCAGGCACTGCACAGCTTTCGTAGGCCTCTCGTGGCACGAGAACATGTAACAATGCGGCTCTGAAAGACTCGTAGGAAAACAGACAGAGGTTATTAGTAGAAACCATGGTGGGCTGGGATCGAGGGGTCTCCCCTGTTTGTGTTCTGCATTCTGAGTTTCAGGGCAACAAAGACTGAGGAAGGATTTCCCGTTAACCTCTCGCAAGAGAGACTTAAAGGCAGAAATGTCGGTTTGAGAAAGAATAAAGACTCTCAATGGTCACTCTGCCTGTCCGAGTCTTCTGACTGCGCGGCATGGCTGTGGTGGCTGCATTTAGTTGGCGACTAGGATAGTTCTCCTGCTCAGCTTTTTTTGGAAAGGTGCTTACTGCCCTGGCCTGTTTGGCTCCTTGGATAGAGCATTGGCTGTGGACTAAAGGGTTCTGGGTTTGATTCTGGTCAAGGGCTGATGCCTGGGTTTTGGGCTCGATCCCCAGGAGGGGGCGTGCAGGAGGCAGCCAATCAATGGTTCTCTCTTCTCATTGATGTTTCTCTCCCTCTCTGAAATAAAAAATAATAAAAGTATATACATAAAGAAGAAAGGTGCTTATTATTTCTTAATTCCCAAGGTAATTCCTACTCCTTCTCCACTGGTGGTTTCCAAGGACAGAGGGAGGTTTTGGAGTCAGGCTCCACCCAAGGAGCCAGCCTGGGTAGCAGAGTCTGACTCTGGGAGAAGTTACAACATTCCCATCCCATTAATGAGGAATATGTGCAGGGCTAAGTGAGATTGTCTCCATTATTCAAGGCGCTCCCTGTGCCGGTAGCAACAATTACCAAGACGCATAAATACAACAAAGTTAATTAAAATGTTAGCTGATATAAATAACCTAAGGTTATTGAACACTGTTCCATTTTAAATTAATAAATACGCAAAGGTAATGTTTATAATTAAAGCTATAATTTATCTTCATGCTCTGTTTGTTTAATAGCAGTGGTAATATAACGCTACATGCAGAAATGTAGTAATAGATTTGTTTAGCACTGACATTATAAACAAATGTCTCAGTCTATTTATTCTAAGTTATGATACAGATTCTTTTCACATGCATCCGATGGCCTTTAAACCATTTAAAATGAACTGCATTAACGTAATCTAATCTTGATACCGAACATAACATTTCAGTTTGAATTATCCTGAATCCATGATCCATTTTATTACTCACAAAGCACTTTATACATTTATGATAATGGCAAACCTTGCTCTGTTATTTAAATCCCATTTCAAAAGGGATATGTGTTTCTTTTTTAAAAAATAAAAATATAAAAAATAAAACCCTGCACATTTGGGGCAGTAAAGTACAAATAAGGAAAAGTCGATGCCCAGCCAGCCCTTTAACAGAGCAAACAATTCCGATTTTTATGACATTAGCAAATAATAAAAGGGAAGGACTGACATTTACAGTTGATGAAATTTTATGTTATAACAGATGATGAAAATGGAACAGAAAACTGTGTCCAGAAGGTTCAGCCATTCCCAGGCACCCTCTACCTGTGGACTGTCTTCAGGGACACTTCTCACTTTGACCTTTATTCGACCTTGGAAAGGTCCCAGGCCTACCCTAGGTGTGAGGCTTGCTCAGACAGCGGAGCATGGCCACACCTTTTGAACCCCCTTTCTTTAGCTTCCTTCTCTGCGCTCCCCACTCTCCCTCCCTCCCTTTCATTCACATCTCTTAGAACATCAAGGGAACATTTACGCTCCACCCTTTAATTTAAATTATAATAAACAGCCAGCCGGTTCTTTCCCGTGGTTGCCTGAAGTATAGAGGAAATAAGAGGATTTTGTCTTCTTCCTTGTGCCCCCCTTAACCTAGCTGCTGGTTTCTCTCCCTCCTTAATCCCCTTTAAAATAAATGTTTCTTCTCGGTTTATTTGCAGTCAGTGCAAGAAGTTTCACTTTATTTTAGTAAGGATATTTCACCGGGTGTCTTAGAAACGGTTGCCCCTTAAGGCAAATAAACAGAAAAAAATAATTTTTAAAATGGCATCTCCCCCCCTCCCACCCCCGTTCTTTCTTTTGAAGGAGGTAAACAATGTAGCAGGCCTATTTTTGGACAAAGAATGAGCCAGAGAAGATTTTTAAGTTTTTTTTTTTTTAATTCTAAACAGATTACACACTTTGAAAAATCCTAAAAGGATTTTGATACTGGAACCTCTGAAATTCAGAAAGCATTTAAATTTAGGATTATAAGCTATTCCCCCTTCCTCCCTCCCTCCCCCCCCCAAAAAAAAAAAATTTCTCCCATGAGCAAATATCACATTTCAGGAGATGAGTATCTCTGTAGCTGCTGCTCAGGCTAGTTGTCTGTGTTACATGAAGTATCAATAAAACGGGGGACTGTGGGGCTTAGGGGGAACTTGTGGAGCTGGGGCTATGGGGCTGGCCTGCTGTCAGAGCCGCCCCTCTCCCCATCCCTCAGCAGCTGGAGGGCTGGGGGGAGGTTGAAATGGTTGCTGAATGGAGGCTGAAATTGGGGAATACAGGCCCCAAGCAAGCTCTGAGGGTTGGGCCAGAGGAAGCAATGATGAGGAGAGAAAAGATGATAAAAATGTTCACCTCCCGCCCTGACTGGTTTAGCTCAGTGGATAGAGCACCCACCTGTGGACTGAGGGGTCCCAGGTTCGATTCCGGTCAAGGGCATGTGCCTTGGTTGCGGGCACATCCCCAGTGGGAGGTGTGCAGGAGACAGCTGATGTTTCTAACTCTTTATCCCTCTCCCCTCCTCACTGTAAAAAATCAATAAAATATAAAACAAACAAAAGTCCACCTCCCTCTCTCCCTGCTGCCTTCTCAGACATCCTTTACATTCAGACCTTCTCAAATGCATCTTCAATTTATTATTATTACTAGAGGCCTGTTGCACAGATTCATGCACCGGTGGAGGGCCCCTCAGCCAAACCAGCTCATTGACATCCCCTGAGTGGTCCTGGATTGCGAGAGGATGAAGGCTAGGCCAAGGGACCCCACCCATGCACGATCAAGGCCGGGGAGGGACCATGGGAGGGCTCCAGGGCATGTTCAGCCCATCTTGTCCAGCCCCAATTGGTCGGACCCCAGCAGGAAGCTAACCTACCAGTCAGAGTGTCTGCCTCCTGGTCAGTGCGTGTCAGAGTGACTGGTCAAATGAATAGTTGGACACTTAGCGTATTAGGCTTTTATTAAATAGGATTATTATTTTAAATGCTTTCAGCGAGGGAGAGGGAGAGAGAGATAGAAACATCAGTGATGAGAATCATTGATTGGCTGCCTCTTGCACGTCCCCCCACTGGGGATGGAGCCCACACCCCAGCATGCACCCTGACTGGGAATCGAACCCTGACCTCCTGGTTCATTGGTTGATGCTCAATCCCCGAGCTCGAGTGCACCTAAATTCTGATCCTTTCCCGTGGGAGGTTCTGTGAAGGAGGTTTGGGTTGACGGGCTTCAGGACATCCTGCCCCAGATATGGCGCCTTGGCACGCCAAAGAGTTTAAGCTGAAGCGGTTTGAGAAATTGTCACCAAAAAGAAAGAGTCCTCCACCCAGCACTGGCCATTTTATTCTGAACGCCAGCACCCAGGAGAAGGGGAAGCTAATGATCCGTAGTCCGACTCCCTGGTTCTGGTGGCTGGTTCAGGTTTAGGGGAACAGGTGTGTGGAGGGCCGAGGGCCTGGAGCGTGGCCATTCAAGGTAACAGGTGTCAGCACCAGAACTTCCCTGACAGGGGGCCCTTCCTTCTGAAAGGGCCCAGGAGTGCAAGTTCCGGAGGTGTCCTGTCCCTGGGTTCCCTGGGGGTGGGGGTCCGGGCGAGGCTTTGGTTCCATGCTGCTGGAGGTCCAAGTTCTCTCCTCTGCGCATGCGTGGGCATGCGTGTTTTTGTGTGTGTTTGTTTTGGTCTTTTCCCTCTGAAAAGCAAGCAAGCACCTCGTTAAACGGGACAGGGTCTCCAGGTAGGAACTGGCAGGTGCAGGAGGACTTTCTGGCCTCCCCTGGAGGCAGGTCAGGTGGGAGGTGCCCTCCCTGTGGTGGGAAGAAAGGAGAGTCTTTATCTCCCAAAGCAGGGGGTCACTGAGGGACCTGAAGGGGGGGCCTGGCTAAGCTTCCCCAGGTCCCTACTGTTCCCAATGCCCCTTGTTGTCTTATCCCACTTCCCTAAACCCTCCAGCTTCATTCTTTCTTCAGGTCTTCTTCTAGCAGCGGTTCTCAACCTGGGGGTCGCAGCCCCCTTGGTCGAACAACCCTTGCACAGGGGTCGCCTAAGACCATCCTGCATATCAGATATTTACATGACGATTCATAACAGTAGCAACATTACAGTTATGAGGTAGCAACAGAAATAATTTTGTGGTTGGGTCACCACATGAGGAACTGTATTTAAAGGGCCAGAAGGTTGAGAACCACTGTTCTAAGGGCAGCTCCGGAGTCATATCAAACTAACATTATTCAATTACACTTGGATGCTTTTTCTCTTGTTAATCTGTCTTTTGTTACAGGGGCCCCAGCTGAGAATGCGGAAGAACAGAGGAAAACGGAGTGATGGGTAAGTGACATGAAATTTAAATATATAAGCTGGTTTTGCCCTAAGGTTGCCCCTTGTCATGAACTTCTGTAGTGTTTCTCAGTGGGGTGATTTGCTCCTTAGGGGATGTTTGGTAACGTCTGAAGACGTTTTTTGAGGTTGCTAGACATCCTACTATCTTCCTGAGAAATGCTCACACCTGTAGAGAATGGCTAAGCGTCTATTTGAGCCAAATTAACAACCACTGCCGAGAAGCAAGACCTCAGTGGACCTCAGCGAAAATGCAGTTTTGCAGCGGAGTTGATGCATTGCAATCAAAGGAGGAGACGGGGACACACGAGGTTCATTGGTGGCAGATTATAGAGGAGGGAGAGATCAAAGCAGGAGAAACTCTGAGATTGGATAAAGAACAAGTGGAGAGAAAGACACTTCTCTCACTTTGGTTGGGTGCAGGATGGTTAACCATGAACATTGATAGCACATGGAGATGGTATTCAGGGAACAAGGTAATAATAAGGATGTGTAGTGCAGTCCCTGCTCTGGCGTGGCAGGTCCAGAAAATGGAGATTACTCTGACATTCCACAGGTATCTTAACTTAGATGCAAAAAAGACAATAGACAGACTCACTTAGGGTCAAGGTTGACCTTAGTCAAGGGAGCTAAGACCTGGGATGTGACTACCTGCCATCAAACCATGCTTGGTGGTAACTCTCAGTCTCTGACTTTGTGAGGCTGCCATACTGGCTTCCCTTGAGCTTGCCAGGTTTAACACGTGGCCCCCTTTTCATGCACACTACAATGCGTAGGCCATCCCCACAAACCAAGAAGTATCCACCCTATTTAGCAATCACTTTCAAAAATATGATCGGAGCCCGGCCAGCGTAGCTCAGAGGTTGAGCGTCGGCCTATGAACCAGAAGGTCCCAGGGTTGTGGACTCGATCCCCAGTAGGGGGCGTGCAGGAGGCAGCCGATCAGTGATTTTCTCTCATCATTGATGTTTCTAGCTTTCTCTCCCTCTCTCTTCCTGTCTGAAATCAATACAAATATATATATATTTTAAAAATATGATCTTATACTTTTCCAACTAAATCCTTACCCTCATTTTAATTCTCAATAGAATTCACATCAGCACAAAAGTGGACAACAAGCCCTAGATAGGAACAACGAACATATTGAAGCATCCCTGCCTTTAGGGGGTTCTGTTCTGATGGGAGAGGTGGGCATATGGGGTGGCGCAAGTGACGGTTGCTACAGGGGAGGGCCTGAGCCTCTGGCTTCTCGCCTGCCTGGATATGATGTGGAGAAAAAGGGCAGAGAGATGGAAGAGAGGAAGCAAAGCCACATAGTTACTTAAGCTCGGTGCGAAATAAATATGGCGGATCACCATGGGAAACAGATGGGATAAATGTTCAGGGGGAAGGCGACCAGGGGAAGGAAGCGAGGGGCACAGACAGGCCAGGGAGATGCAGCCTTTCCTATAGAACCATCTCGCCCTGAAAGGGGATCTCTGATCCAGCCCACTCCTCAGATCCTGTTTTCCAAAAGCACTGCCCATTGCCTTGAAAAAAAGAAAGCTCTCGCTCCTCTGGCAGCCCAGGAGACAAAGAGCAATGCTTTGCGAAA
>PVJC01003300.1:0-71773 GCA_004026665.1 Murina feae
AGCACAACATACCTAAGTATCATTGCTAATCAAGTTCATCCTATCATGTTGATGACTTATTCCAACAGAGGTGGCTTCTTCCAACAAGACAATGCGCCATGCCACGGTGCTCATATTGGGCAGGAGTGGTTTCAAGAACACAAGGGAGATTTTACCTTGCTTAGGTAGCCCCCACAATCACCAGATCTCAATCCAATTGAGCATTTGTGGGATGAAATTAAAAGAGCCATCAGGCAGTTGGTTCCACAACCATCAAATCTCACAGAACTGGACAGTGCTATTCATCAGGCATGGTGTCAGATTCCTCACATCACCTTTCAACACCTCGTGGAGTCAATGCCAAGAATAGCCGCAGCACTAAAGGCAAAAGGTGGCCCAATGAAGTACTGATGGGGTGATCATAATAATCTGGCCGGTCATAATAATCTGGCCACTCAGTATATATGCAGAAACTGAGGTTGAGAAAGCAGTACTGGCTCCTCCAGCTTGCAGAACCACACATTGACTCTCTGACATCAGAGTTCAGACCCTCAACCACTTATACTTCCTGGCTCTTAAAACTATGGATCATCCTGGCCAGCATAGCTCAGTGGTTGAGTGTTGACCTATGAACCAGGAGGTCATGGTTCGATTCCCAGTCAAGGGCACATGCCCGGGTTGTGGGCTCCATCCCCAGTGTGAGGCATGCAGGAGATAGCCAATGAATGATTCTCTCATCATTGATGTTTCTGTCTTTCTCTCCCTTTCCTGTCCTCTCTGAAATCAATAAAAATATATTAAAAAAAAACATGGATCGGGGAAGGGGGTGGGATAAACAAAGATGTTTCAAATTGCTCCTTTGCTTGATGCCCTGACTGAGCAATAGACCATGGTGAAGGATGGGATGGGTGTGAGGTGTGCCTTTGTTTTGTACAGTGGGAGAACGGCAAAAATGGGAGATGGGAAAGGAAAATCTCGGCCACAAATACTTTTTTCAGGCAGATTTTATAAGAGGCTACATACAGAAGTAAGATCTGGGAACTAATTTCTTTAAAAGTCTCCATATCCACATTTCCTTTGGGAAGTCTTCATTTACACCCAAGAGTACATACATACACTCCAGTCTGAATGCTATGGGTCCCCTCAATCTCTGATACAATAAACATTAGAAAAGGTTTGTGAAACACTTTTAATGCTCTAGAAACAAAATTTAATTAAAATTTAAATTATTTTAACCCTTGAATTTTACTTCAAAATGGCAGTTAATTTCAATAATTTGGAAGAACACAATGCTAAATTGTAACAGTACAGTAATAAGCATAATAGTAATCTACACAGTAGGTTCATAATGATGACATGTAGTGCATGAAAAGCTTGCAGGTCAGTAATGGAGTCATGCATAAAATACTCCTCTCAAAATCTTTATTTGCATTTCTATTACTGAAAGCATTTCCTAATAATGAAGTTGCCATGAGAGAAGTTCCATTACTAAGGAATCACTGTTACAGAAACAACATTATTAAAGCATTGCTATGTACAGGAACTTTTATTAGGATGATACAAGTTATATATCATTGTAATAAAGCTTCCATTATAATCCTAATTGCATAAAACTGTGTTCGTGGATAGCAATGCTAGAGCTATAGGACTTTTAATAAAGTGTCAAAGTAATGCTTTGGTAATAGGATTGCTTGGAATACTAATACTTCAGGGAAGGCTGAACTGAGTACTGGATGATGTTTATGTCACTGATTATACAACAAGCTCTACCACAAATTAAAAAGAAAAAGAATGAAAAGAACCCTCATGCACCCAGTAACATGCAGTGCAGAAATGAATGTGTTGAGGCATACATCCCAGCTCTCCTGAATATGTCAATTCTCTTACTTGTACAAGATAGCAATTTGCTAAAATGGATACTTGTAACTGTGATAATTAAGAGGTTTGATGTTCAGATCTGGAAATCAAAAAGTTAACAACACAATTCTATACACCCACAGACACCCACACAGGGACATCTTGGGAACTGCCTGTTAGAAGAACCATTAGAGAAATGTGAGGTGTGGTTGTGTTTTTGTTTTGTTTTGTTTTGGGAGGGGCGGGGGTGAAGAGAGAAAGAAAATGCTTAAATGCTATAAGAATAACTCACTTTAATATGCTACTCTTTGTTATATATAAATTATATAGTGATATTTCTGAGTTATATAGTATTGGACTGGTTCATACAAGAGAATTTTAGCATATACATTCAAATGTTTGTTTTTGCATTTGCTCAAATGAAGTCTAGTATTAGGCTGTTCCATCTACAAGCATATATAATATTCACCAGCAGAGACCGCCAGAGAGCCATCCAAACACCCATAGGTGCGACTTGCTCCTTAATAAACCTGCTGTGTGAACACCAGCAAGGAAGGCCAGGCTGTCTGAAAAGGGCATAGGCTACAGTGGCAGAGCCTGACTGGTGGCTTCAGCACAGCACATTCACCATCAGGAATGGGGTTAAAGCCATTTTGTTTTTGAGATCACTTGTGGCAGCTAGAATCACCTGAAATCTGCTTAAAAGGGAAAGTACTTTTACCTTTGAAAATAGTGTACGCTTTCCACGGTTACCTCTTGCCTTCCTTCTCCCAGATGGGGGGAACTGCAATCAGTTGGGTGATTTAACTTCCATCCCAGAAGGTTCATTTTCCCTACTTACTCAGGTGATGAAGGGCAAATGGGTAAAGAATTACTCAATTTTTAAAAAATAAATAAAAATAAAAAAGGACAAATGGGAACATTCCCTTAATGTGATGGTCCCCAAATGTTTTTATTACCTACAGGTAAGGTATAAGATTTTCTTTTCTTTTTTTACTGTACAGTCAGATGAAATGTTATTTTTAGGATTCTAATATTCTCTCATTAAATATGATCAACCCAAACTAAGCTGCACTGAGATAATGAGGGACTCCATTTTTGAAATATCTACAAAATTTGAAAGCTCTTGACTTGGTAGTATGTGACACTGCAAAAGTGAAAGGGCTTAATTACCCAACTGGTCTTCTAGACACTGCAAAAACAGAGGCACCTCAAATATTTGAAGATATTTCAATTTCCATATATTTAACCAGAGATTTGAATCCAGATAATTGTGAAAAAAACTATTTGGATTTTGGCATTTGTGTGAGTTTGCAGCTTACAATTCACTGATGTCCTTATTTTTAATATGGGGGGACCCCAATCCTTCCAATCAGGCCTTGCAAGGAAGGTCTAAGTTCTCACTGGGATATGAATAGAGTTCTTACATGAAAGCCTTACATCAAAGTGAAGACTCAAGATGGTTGAATAAATAAATGTTGACTGATTTCTTCGGAAAATGATTCTAACTTCACTGTTCCCACCTTTCCCATGAACATTAGGTCAGTATCCCTCAAAGTACAGCTTTCCGTTAAACACCTCCCTTTTGCTCTGTCTCCTTGAATTGGTCCCGTACATGGATGTCACAACCATTATTTTCCTTCCAGAGTGCACATCCCCTTCCTGGTTTCCTTAGCTCCAGTCTCTCTATCCCCCACCCCCTCACCTGATTTATCATCCCAGTAAGCAACTTTACATGACTCTCTTGCTTAAAATCATTAAATCATTCCTTATTACCCACTGCTTATTAAGCAAAGCTTAATCTTTGGGAGCATGGCTCCCTTACAATATCCAACAAGAGCTTTGACCTTCAAATAGTGGATAATGCACACAGGTTTTTGCCTATGATTCAAGGGGTTACACATATGCTGAAACAATTTGTGACCCTGAGGTGAAACACACACACACACACCCTCTAAATATATAGAGTCAAGTTTGAACTGCATGACCCTCTACTCAGTTTCTTTGAAAGCTTGCATCAAACAATATTCCTAGCATTATTTTCTATCAGAATACCCTCAATCATAGGCAAGAATGAAGGCTTCATGAGCATCTGCCACAAGCCAGAGACTGTCCTAAATACTCAGCAGCAAACAAGATAACAAAGGTCCTTCTGTTGCTCACATTCTAGCAACCCATCGTTATCCTGTGTCTTGTCACACCCTAACATACTATTGCATAGCCTCAAAGGTAAGCCATTCCTAGTTTTAGGAACCTGGCTCTTCATGCATTTTATACTCTTGTTAATCGGGCTTGCTCTATTGCTAGGACACCTTACGTTTCCTCATCTCTGTGCTAGACCCCTACCTAGAATAAGCCTTCATATCTCTCCCCACCTACCAAATATTAAAAGACAACTTCAAACTCTTCTCTCTCTCTCTCTCTCCCTCTCTCTCTCTCTCTCTCTCTCTCTCTCTCTCTCTCTCTCTCTTTCTCTCTCAAAATAAACACACTCTTTTTTTTTTAAATCATCTGTATCAATGATCTGGCACATTTTTGTATACTGCCTATAGCACCTCTTTACAGTTGTCTTATTATGTAACTTATTGTTATTGATTAATTCTGTTGTGTAATCTGTGCATTACCACCCCATCTTTGGAAAAGGAGACGATGCTACAGATTTGCTTCCAGAACAATGCTGTCTGTCATAGTGCCTTTTACACACACCGCCACTAAATCTCTATTTGCTGGTTATTGCTGACTTATTGTAAGAGATGATGAAACTTATCTCTAACTTTCATGGGTGATCCAGAGAAATTTCAAAGAACCTTTCTCTGCTTGAGGATTGATAATATGACCAAAGTGATGCACAACTTAGCATACCAACTCAACCACTGCTATTCATCATTCTGACTGTAAGCCACCTGTGTGCAGTCATTGGAATGCGGACAATATGTAATAAGGTTGTTTATATTCTAAGTAATAATTTGCTTTTGCCATCTACACCTGGTAGAGATTGGATGCATTCTTATCTGACCTAACCTCATGTTAGTACCTGAATTGCAATCTTTAAAGACAACAAAGGGCATCTTAAAACAAACAAACAACCAAACAAACAACCAGATAGCAGAAGATAGTGCTATACTGAATGCAGCCTGTTTGGTGTCATTAGTCACTGTAAATGCATTTGCTATCTTTGTCTGCATCTATAACTCTCACCATCATTTCCTTGCACAGTAAACAAATGTTGCTTATAAACTTACCTTTGCAGGATTTTCTAACCTACCAATGTGCTTAACAGAATCCAATAAAATGCCTTGTTTAAACCAAGCATACAGCATACAAATTACAATGTTATTCTTAGGACTGTGTCAGAGATGGTGGCTAAACTTAAGCACGATGCTTGTTTTCTTTGAAATCTGAAAGAACAATATGTCCTGGCATGTACAGTTCCACTTCTGCCTATGCAACCGCACGTCAATGTGCCTTTGAAATCCTGAAGAATGCCTTCTACCTTCCGGAGCCTGGGGCAATCACCACGTGGGTTGCTGTTTACCCCAGTGGCAGATTTCCATAAAGCTATAATCACTACCAGATGGTCTACCAAATGATGATTGTCTGATGGAAAAAAATATGAATTTATCTCTATAAAAGTCTGTTATTTGTTACTTGAGCTTATGTCCTATACTAGCCACATAGTAGTATTCATTTTGAATTTGGTGAATGATTAATAAAGACCATGTTTATCATTAACTTGAGATAAGGTCATTGACAACAATAATAACAAAATTTATTGTGTGGTATTACTATGTACTAGAACCTGTGCTAAATATTTTATATGTATTTTTTTATTTAATCCATGCAACAACTCCATGAAATATGTTCTACTATTATCATCATTTAAATATGAGAAACCAAGGCAGAGAGAAGCTAGGTACTTTGCCCCAGGTTTCATAATTAGTTTGGAAAAGCCAACATTTGAATTCAAGCAGTTTGACACAAAATCAAAATTTTGTAACCACTATCCTGTACTACTCCTCAGTTATTTAATTCCATTTTTTTCAGTTTTATTGAGACATACAGCACTGTGTAAGTTTAAGCATAGAGCGTAATGATTTATTTGACTTACATATGTTGTGAAATAATTACTACAACAAATTTACTTAACATTCATCATTTCATACAGTTAGAAAAAGAAAAAATGTATTTTTTCCCTTGTGATGAGAACTCTATTTAGTTCCATTATTAAAATGGGAAGTTGAGGCATCAATGATACTACCCTGCCTTGCCATGCCCAAGGAAAAATGATGTAAGATATTTACCATAATTCCAAATATATGATATTCACTGGATGACCTATGGGTGGGTGTCTGGTAGGTGTCTAGTATTAATAACTCTGAGTTTCCTTCATATATCCATGAAACATGCTCCATAGCATTGTTTGTATTATAGATTTTGTGATGACCAACAACTTTTCTGACTTGATGGTTCTAGCTAAAACAAGCATCATATCACTAAGAATTCTGCTGCTTTTTCAATAACACTGTGGAGAGGGTACTAGTCAAACCACCAGAGACATTTTCTCTGATAGTTTCTGCTTCCTCAACACAGGAAGAAAGCACTAATCAATTGCACATTTTGGTCTACTTCAAGCATGACCTTCAATGCAACTCTGATACAAGTTTCTCTCTTAACATGCTCAGTAAAAGACTAGCGAAATGTTTCTGTGCTGAATATTCTGACTAGAGTGCAAAGTCAGAGCTTCAGACTTGGAATAAATGCTGAGTCTGCTAATTGTACACTCGAGGTCTATTGGCCTTCTGTATCTCCTCTATATTCCTCAGCACACAACAACCTAAATCGTTCATCTGTTCTTAGCATTCCTTTGCTGCTATCATTATTTTTTATTTATTTGCATGCCACATCTTACGTTGCCAGCACTGGGTCCTTGAATCATCTCTATACTGTGGCCTGATGCTACCTCGGCTGTTGGCTTCTCTACATTTTGGAAAAGCCCCAGAGTGAACCAAGAAAAGTGGCAAAGGCAAGACAAGTTGCCTGGGTTGCCCTGTGCTTGTGATTATGTGACACTTGGGTCTTTTTCTAAGTCATTACTGCACTTGGTACCTAATCTGCAACCATGCACTAATGTAGTTTTCTAAAAAACTGCCGGTCAGTTCATGTCAATGAACATTATCAGCCCTTACTTATGCAAGGGTTATAAACTGCTTATGCATGTTACATGCAACAAAACAAAATATAGCCTCTACCATGGAGGAGGTTGCACTTAAGCAGGAGAGGAAGATCCTTGAACGGTTTTCAGTTGGTTTCCAGAGAAATGAGGAGCCATCACAAGGGCTAGTGTGTTAGCTCGGAAAGCATCCCTGGGCCAGGTGGGAAACAGGTGGGAAACAGGTGGGCAACGTGTTCCAAAGAGAAGCACAGAAGCAAAGGCCTAGAGTCATCACGCAGTATGGCGCACAGAGAGGACCACGGAGAGATGGAGAACAGGGAGATGAGCAGGGGCAGGGTTGGATTGTGTTTTTCTCAACTTATACCCAGCTCCCAAATCCTTCACCAAGTCTTATGTATTTCCCCTCCTAATAGTTCTCTCCAATATTATTTCCTCCCTAATACTATTCCTTCTTCTCCATCCTTATTAGGGTCCGTTGCAATAGTCTTGCAACCAAAAAAAAGAAAAAGAAAAAGAAGAATCTATTACTGTTTCATAAGAAGTTGGAGGATCACAGCTTTTAAACGGAAAGAACAAGCCTTCGGTGATAGGACCTGTGTTCACCTGTGTTCTCTAGATTTTGGAAAAGCCCCAGAGTGAACCAAGAAAAGTGGCAAAGGCAAGACAAGTTGCCTGGGTTGCCCTGTGCTTGTGATTATGTGACACCTGGGTCTTTTTTTTTTTTTTTTTGCTTTGACTCTGACGCTCTCCTGTGCTCTGCACACCAGCATTAAAGGCTGACTGCAGCCTGTTCCCTGGTCATGCCTTTGGGACCTACACACACTGCTCACGCTGGCTTAGCCCATCCCCAAGTGTATTACCAGCAAATTCTTATTCAGCTGGAAGATTACTCCATCTGTGAGGCCTCTGCTTATTCTCCCAGGCAGAAAACTGTACTTGTTCCTGCCCTGGCTCCTTTGCACTTTCAAGGTGGCTCTTATCTTGTTGTTTTGCATTTGTTTGTTTGCAGAGCTGTTTCTCACTAGACCAAATTCTTTGAGGGTAATAACTGACTGTGTGTTAACTGTGTCCTAGCCCCATCACTATCCACAGCTCCTTGCTCATATTAGGTGCTCATTTAACGCTTGTGAATGAGAGGAAAAAATGAATAATTGCTACTCTCTCCCCAGATTCTGAAAAAAAAAAAAAAAGCCCAGAAGCAATAAAGCATATAGAGCAGGCGGTTGAGTTTACATCCTCTTGTCTGAAGTAATGTTCCCAAGTGGGACAAGCCTTCTCTCAGTAGCCAGGTGAAGTTCAGCTAATAGCATGTGGAGGTGTAATTGAACAGTCCAACAGTCCTCGATGGGATGGTGCACTGAGTTGTTGGTAGTTGGGCTGCTAGCCTAACTCCCCAGCAATATAAGCCTCAGCAAAAGTAGTGGGTGAAAGTCTCTTCACTATCTATAAGACCACAGCTAATCAGAGAGGACAATTTGAGTACATAACCATTACAGGCCAAGATGATGTCTCTGTAGAATCTACTAAACAGTCAGTGCCTATTAAATGTTTACTATTAATACAGCCTTGCCACTAAAAGAGAAGGAAGTCTGTGGAACCACCATCCTAGCAGGCTAATTAATTCTCTGTGTGAAAAGAAGTACTAATCTCCATTTTAAAGCATCAATCATGGAAAATAAACTGAAATGTGACTGGATTTTAAAATGCTACTTGTTCTAAAATCAGATGTAAATGAAAGCTCCCAGGATTCTGTAAGAGGCGATTATATGGTGCTAAGAAACCCCATTGAAACTCAATCTTCTAGGAAACTTTAAAAATCCCTTTTCCAGTTTGAAACTGTGTCAGACTTCATATGCTTTCCTTGTCTAAGAAGCTTTGCTCTGTAAAAATTTCTCTCAATTTCTAAGTAAAATATTACAAAATTTCCCAGAAGCATTAGCGACAGTTCCTTAGCAACTGTTGAAATGTCTCAAAACAACCTGAGACAATCTTCTCTGAGACATGTAGTCTCTCCCTTTCCCTGCTAACAGAATTCCACAATATGGCACAAAAGATTCATGTGGCTAAAAATAGCTCCCGACACACATTTTTTTTTTAAGTTGACGGAGTCTTAATGATTTAAGTCTTCCATATCACAGCTTTGGGTAGGTGCACCTTAACAACAGTATATCAAAGGGTTCTGCGCAGAGAGATTTTAGAATCTTTTTCTTTTTTAATCACACCATTAACACTCTTGACATTTCAGAAATAATGTTTATCGATTTTGGTGTTAGCACTCCCATAAATTAAGTGATGTAATGGAAGGAATTATTGTGGTACTATAAAGAACATGCCATTCAGATTGTTAACTACATATTAGAAAAAGCAGACTCTGGATTCATGTAAAAATAACCCCTGATATGAATAGTAAATTGAAGATGCAGGAAACTGACATGTTTCAATGAGGATGGGTCTATTAGACCATACCATCCTGGCTTTTTTACCCAAAATAACTGAATTTGTTTAATAAAAGCATGCTAAAATTCCAGTGATCATTCTGCGCACACACACACACACACAATTCAAAGATGAAAACATGACAATGAATTCAAGGCTACTCACTCTAAAGGAGTCAGCATAATGAAAAGTAGTAAAAATGAAGAAAAAGCCCAGCCAGTGTGGTTCAGTGGTTGAGTGTTAAACCATGAACCAAGAGGTCTCCCATTTGATTCCAGGTCACATGACTGGGTTATGGGCTCAATCCCCAGTAGGAGGCATGCAGGAGGCAGCCGATCATGTTTCTCTTTCATTGATATTTCCATCTCTCTAATCCTCTCCCTTCCTCTCTCTAAAAAAATCAATCTAATCTAATAAAAGAGTAATATTGAAATTGACCATTTCTACAGGACGCCTAAGCCATGCCCACCAGCCAATCAGAGCGGCTGTATGCAAATTAACCCGGCAGGAGCTAGAGCAGACAGGAGGCTTCCCTTCACCAGGAGTAAACTGTCTGCCTAGGCGGCTGGGCTTCTCCTGGCTCCAGACAACATTGTTGCAGCATTGTCTCAATTATAGAAGCCTTGGAGCTGAAGCAAACAGCAGGCTTCCGTTGCACCAGCAATGGAGGAAACTGCCTGCCTAGGCCTCTACTAAGGCAACATTCTTTCAATTATAGAAGCCACGGAGCTGACGCCAATAGGAGGCTTCGTTACCTGCCTAGGCCTCAGCTTAAAGGAACAGTGTATCAATTATAGAAGATAAATAAACCCCAGAAACCTGCTTCCAGCCAGCCTTGCTGGGATGTTTGGTCAATGGGAGCTGTGGGCAGCCTGAAAGCCTGAAAACAGCCCTCAGCCCGTCACCTAGGCTGCCCACACCCCAATGGGGTGAGGGTCCCCACTAGGAGGCTTGGCCAGCCTGCAAACAGCCATAAGCCCCTCACCCAGGCTGGTCAGGCACCCCAGTAGGGACCTGAACTCTAAAGAGACTGTGGCCAGCCTGCAAACAGCCATCAGCCCCGCACCCAGACTGCCCAGTTACCCAGTAGGGACTCAAAACCTGAAGGGGCTGTGGGCAACCTGAAAACACCCCTCAGCCCATCACCCAGGCTGCCCATGCACCCCAGTAGGGACCTAAAACCTAAAGGAGCTGTGGGCAGCCTGAAAATGCCCCTCAGCCCGTCACCCAGGCTGGCCACACCCCAATGGGGTGAGGGTCCACACTGGGGGGCTTGGCCAGCCTGCAAATAGCCATCAGCCCCTCACCCAAGCTGACCAGGCATGCCAGCAGGTGGACATTCCCAGAGGGGTCCCAGACTGCGAGAGGGCACAGGTCGGGCTGAGGGACCTCCCAAGTGCACAATTTTTGTGCACCGGGCCCCTAGTAAAAGTATATTTTTAAAAAAGAATAGAGAAAAAAGAATTTAGAACCTGTAGCAGAAAAGAACCATCTGATACAGAAAACAAAAAATGACCTGGAGATAGAAGCTTCCACAAGGAATGTGCCTCTTTCAATAGAAGAAAAGCAAAATCTAGCCAAAATCTGTGATTATGGTCCCAGGGTAGAGGTCGGTAAAGTCAGAAATGGTGAAATCACCATGTAATAGATTGAAAGAATTCCTCTGTGTATGTTTATGTAACAGGACATGGACAAAAATGGGGTAAGAACTGTGTCTACACCTCACACAGTTATGAGAAGTAAATGAACTAAAACACAAAAAATAACACAGTGCCTGGTCCATAGCATAGCAAGTGCTTAATGAATGTTAGCTGTGACCTCATCATCATCACCATCATTAACACCATATTTTCTCTCATTTTATATAGAAGGACAGTGAGTTTCCAGGGAAGTTAGATAACTTACTCAAGGTCACACAGCTATCAAGGGACTAGGCAGAGACTGAAGTCTGCCCTAGTTGCAAAGCCCATGACCTTTCCAATGTCACCAGAGGTCTTAGCATTCTTACAGAAGGGATAAACATTTTGCTCCTATGAAATGGGTTTGGAGTAAAAAGAGAAGGTAGTTGCTGCTACTATCTTCATCCCTATAATTGTAAATGCAAATAAATCTAAATAAAACTACCAAGAGCATGAGTTTTATTGGCTAGGCATATTAGAATAATCCATTGCTAGCCTAAGACATTTCCTGGTCAGAAGTTAAGTATCTGGAAGTGTCTTTTGCTGAAGTGTTGCCAGTCTGTCATTGATCTCCCATTCTACACCTATCCAATTAGCATTCTTGAAGTCACACAAGTTGCTGAGGTGACTAACTTGATTATGTTGTTTTAAAACAATACTATTACGGATGAAATAATGAATAATTTTTCCATATCAAAACATCAAAATTCATTCACTGAAGAGTCCATCAAATAAGTCTGGATATAAATTAATAATATGTGTCTGTGTTCTGGTTTGGAGATGAAGGAGAAAAGTTAGTTGAAAATGAAAGGGCAGAGATTTATTTTTAGCCCAGGATATACTTAGAGCTAATAGTTCTAAGCCAGTGTGGCTCAGGGCCAGAGCAAAATTCACTAATTTGAATCTCTTTTTGTTGCCCTTCCTCTTTGCTCTCAAACAGACAAGCTAATAAGCAGTGGGGACATATCTTGGATCTAAAGAATATTTCTGCAGTTTCTATTTTCTAAGTCATCAAGCTGTTCTTTAGTTTTATGGAGCAGTTTTTCAATTGTTCAGGATCTTTCTGCAGAAAGGCAATTTGATTTCTATCCTTGGCTTTTCAATTTTACATCCCATTATCACTAAACATTGATTAAGCCTGCTGCAACACACTCCCTTGTATTTGGGTCTTTGAATTCCCAGAAGGTCATTATTTCTTATAATTTAACAATCTGGAAATATTTTTTAAAAATGGGCAATGCAGGTGCTGTATTTATCAGTGTTAGCCTTTGTTGATTTTTTATTTCAGAAACAAATGAACTGCTGTTTCTTAACAAATATGGCACATTTAAATGCTTTAAAAAAGATATAAATTAATATTATTTTTTTTCTGAAAATATCATTAAAAAATACTCAAGATCTGGTGGACAGCTTTCTAAAATATCTCAATAATCCTCATCTCCTGGTATTCATCCCCTGTGTAATTCCCTCTCCCTGCATGTTGACTGGACCTAATGACTTGCTTCTAATGAATGGGAGGTGGCCAAAGTGATGGGATGTCAATTCCATGGTGAGGCTACAAAAGCCTATGACTTCATGCTCTTCCTTCTCACTACTTTGCGGAGGGAGCAGCTCCCATGTAGTGAGATGCTCTCTGAAGAGGCTCAGTCTGACAGCCTGTGAGGAATTGAGTTCCGCCAATAACCATGTGAGTGAGCCAGAAAGGGGATCCTTCCCAGGGGAGCCTTGAGATGACTGCTCCAAGTGAGAGCCCAGGACCAGAGGACCCGGGAAAGTCATGCTATTTTTCCTGGCCACACAGAAAATGTTTGTGGTAACTTGTTACACAGCAATAAATAACAAAGAAAAGCTCTAAATACACAATGTCATCATTCCTACTATTTAGTAAACATTGAACAAGAGCTTCCTTCCTATGTGTCTGGCACTTGGCTAGGTACTGGGAATGCTGTGGAGAATGCAACATACATGGTTTCTCTCCTCTGAGCCCAGGAGGTGATTACTCTGTATGCTCCTCCCTGGCTGTCGATTTTATTTGGTTCCCCAAGGGACTGTGATGAGCATTCACTGCCGTTTGATGAGAGAGCCCCTCCTCCAGAGAGCTACACGCCTCCACAGAGAGCCTTTGGTAAGCCACAGCCTGGTCAGATCAATGATCCCCAGCTCTGAGGGGCTGACAGTCCTTTTCTCAGGAACAACAAGAGCCCTGGCATATGGAGGTAGTGACACTTTATTACTCAGATTCTTTTACATGAGAGAAATAAGAACAGCCTTAAATAATTTTTTTATATTAAAAAAACTTATCCTATTAGACTAATCATAATAGTAACTATAATTGGAACTTAATTATAATTGTTGCAACAACAATGCAACTGCAAATCTTCTGTAAATTAGTAATCTTCATCTACTTCTACGAAATCATTCCTATCAGGCTTACATGATATCATATATTTAGCTCATTATCATGCCTAGCTTTTTGTTCATTTTACCTATCGATAAAGTCAGTTTTATTCACATTGCCTTAAAATTTTGTGGCACATTATTTTGGTGGTGGGAAATCTTTCTTCTTGAAGACCAGTTATATTTTTAGAGAGATTTTAAATATACATTTAATATTTAAATATTTAATATTTAATATTTAAATAAACATGGATTTAAACATACATGGATTATGCAGTACCGTTCGAACATTATTATGTGGAAGTTCATGGGTTTGAGTAGACATCTTACTCTTCTAGTTTCTGGACACACAATGAGACCCATGAGTCGTTTAGGCAGTACACAGAGGCGACAGTGAGGCAGAGCTTTATAACTAGACTGGGGGAATCAACTCCAAATGTTTGGGATTAAATTTATTATTTATAATATCTAAGGCCCAACAATGGAGAGAGAGCAACTCTGGTTTGAATAATTCAGAAAGAATGTATCAATAGAAGGGTAAGAATTAGCAGAGATCAGGAGAAAATGGGAGTCAGAGAGCAGTTGGCAGTGCTCATGTGACACAACCCAGGACAGAGAGTTCTGGGAGTATTCATCCATGTGCTATGCCCTGGATTAAGTGGAGAACACAAAAGATATGGACACTGCTCTCATGAACTCTACATTCCATTGGACCAGATGACAAAGCGACTAGTCTAGTTGGCATGAATATGCATAGTGGAGTTGGCCACACCAGGCTGGATGTTACCTTCAAAATCATCTAAGTCATTTTGCTGTGTTTCTAGGCTCACCAGATAATATTCTTATTATAAGGTGGCATCCAATAATCTTCCTCAATTCTTATTATAAGGTGGCTTCTAATAATCTTCCTCAATGCTGACATAAGCTTTCCCATCCACTTGGCAGTCATAACTCATAATTATCCAATAATACACTGGCACTCTAAGTTTTCCATAAAAATCACTTAAGTCTAGCTAGCATTCTCTCTGAGTTTATCCCAAAAAGCTGAAGTCAGGTGGTAGCCAAAGAAAGGAATATTACCACCAGACAGGACTGGAGGGAGGTAGTTGGAAGCAGCAAAGCAGAGAGAGATGACAAGCCAGGACCATCCATGGTCAGGAGGAACCAAACTCCTAGCCTGGAAAATGACAACTTGTTTTAAATTCAAAGGGGAAGCTTAAAATAGAAACTGGAGAGTGAGAAGCAAAATCAATATCTTCAAGTTAAGTTAAAAATGGAATAAATAGAGGCAAAAAGTTCAGGACTAAATGAAATCAAAGTTGTTACTAGGTTTTTGGCTTGAGAGATTAGGAAGAAAGTGAAATCATTTACTAAAATGAAAAGGCTTGGTGAGAGGGAAAGTGATTTAGTATGAAGAAAATCAATCCTATTGGAGATACTGTTAAACTACCACATAGATTATTTAGATAAACTAATCTGGCATGTTCAGGAGTCTCTGAGATGAAGGTTTAACTTTAGTCACTGACATATAAAAGGTACTAAAAGACATGGAACTGGATAGAACCATTTAGGAAAAAAAGATAGACACAATGTCTACAAAGGCCTGGACCCAGTCTGACACTTACAGTTCTAACACAGGTTAAATTTGAGAAGTGCATATTCATTTGGTAATTTTTCTATATAACATCAAATTGATTTCCATAGAGGTTGTACTAATTTGCTCCAATAGCCCAATATGGAAATACCCTTTCTCCCATATCCTTCTCAATATGATGTTTTCAAACTTGTCTATCTTTACTAATATGGCAGGTTAAAAATGTCATTTCAATATAGTTTTAATTTGCTTTATTCTTTTTAAGGATGAGCTTGAGTATCTTTTTAAATTTTCAAGATGCTTGTTTGTATCCACCTATGAACTGCCTATTCATAATATTGGAAGGAAAGGTTTCCCAAGTTAGATGAAAATAAAGGTGTTTGAATGGTAATGGGAAGGATCCTGTGACAGGGAGACCTGATGATACAAGAAAGGGCATTTCTGAGAAGAGGGTTCAGGATCCAGGGCACAGGGCAGGGGTGAATGTTGGAAAGGGGGGCAAGGCCACTTCTCCCATGGTAACAGGATTTAAGGCAGAGTGTGTGACTCTGGATGTCAGAAGGCTCAAGCACTGGTGCCGAGAAGATAAGGTGGCTCTCCCCTGATTGCATCCATTCTGACTGGGAGGTATGAGAGAGGAAGAGGAGCTATAGCCATGATAGGAGTGGGAAAGTGAATTTACTAGAAGAGTGGAATAGAATGATCTGACAGTGTGACATGTCCTTTTGAGGTTTGTGGTCAGCAATATAACAACATGGTTGTGTGATTTTTCTCCAAAGATGTTCAATCACTTGGATATGAGTACAACATGTGAGAGATACAAGATATTAAAGATATTAGGCAATACACAGGGGTGACAGTGAGTCACAGAACCTACACTGGGTACAGAGATGTGAGAACAGTGAAGTGTCAAGGTGGTGACAGTATGCAGTGGAGGTAAATAGCTGGAAGGACTGAGTGAAGTTGGGGTACTGTGAGCGTAGGAACACATGAGTATGTGAGTAGGGGAGTCCGAAGAGGTAGTACCTGAGAGCAATCAAGAGAGTTGGCAGTAGGTTAGCCACGGCCTAAAAGGAACTGAAGATCTTGCACGAGGATGAAGGGGTCATGAGTCCAAAATAGCAGGTTGATATGCTCAGGAGAGAGAAGGCTGCAAGAGAAGCAGGATCTTCTTGAGAGAGCCAAGATTCAGTTGAGGACAAAAGCTGAAAGGAATATTCAGAGGAAAGGTTGAGAATGTTAGAAGTTTTCCCCCATAGAAGAGGAATTCTAGAGAGCACAGTGAGAAGTGTGGCATGGAGGGATAGTGGGAAGCAGGGCCAGGGAAGAGAAAGGACAGAGGAGAATGAGCAGGAGGACCCAGGAGAGGTTATATGAGTAGAGGCACTTGCATCATGTGCAGAGAAAAATCCAGAACTTTGTAGATTATATGTAAAAAATAATAAAATCATACAGTGTAAGATATGAGGCAGTTTCCATAAACATATGCTATACAATGATCCACAGAATAACAAATTCCTAGCAGATAAAATTGCAACTGGTTCCCTTTGGACCTGAGATTTTAGAATCCCATTGTGCACTATGGTAAGAAACTGTTCAGTGTTTTACAACCAAGAGCTGTTGCCCTGAAATTAAAACCCAGAAGTTTTCTGTATGATGATAAGCCTCCTTATCTCTATAGGAGAAATTTTAAGTTCTAATTAAACTTCTAAATTAACCTAAATAGAAACCCAGCTCATTTAATAGAATTCTAGAATTTCAAATTACGTAGAAACTTGGATGTCATCTAGTTCAACCAACCCATTCTAAAAATAAAAAATAAAAAAACACACCTTTTATATTAACCCGCCCCTCCTCCAAACTCCCTAACTTTCTCAGCATGTGTCCTTTCCGTCTTGTCCTGACTGAAATTGGACAGCCCCTAACAACTCTGTTTCTCTTGTAGGCTCTCAAATAAAAACTCAGTGCCTGCAGGTGGGGCAAGTATGATCCATCCCTCCCACTGCCAATACCAAGCCACACCTCTCCCCACATCTGCTGGTCCCACAAATGAGTTAGTTCCATGTCTATCCTGGGTCCCACTAACTGGAAAAGATTTAATCACTTGTTTGAAGGCATGAGAGAGTTACAAAAACATGGTATTGTAGGACAAAGGAAGAAAGAAGTCTAGTCTGGCATGTGACTGCTGACTCAAAGTTCAGCGTCTGCCAAGGAAGAGGAGACCCAGTAAACACATGAGGATTTGGGACAGGATTTGGAAAGACCACACTTCCAAAGTAAGGGCCTTAGAAACAGATCAGCCCTCTTGGTGACGGAAGGCCAGCTTCAAAATCTCAATCCTTAGCTGGATCAATATGATCAGAAACTGCTAGTGTCCTAAGCTAGCTGCCTGCCTGAAGCAGAAACAAATCCTTTCGGGAGAAAAGAAACATTTCAGAGTCTTAAATTATCTCTGTAAATTTTATATGCACAACATCTGGTTCCTTTAAAAAGTAAGCTAAATATATACATAATTAGGAATATATACACATATATAAATATATATATTTATGAATATATATGAAAAGACTTGATGAAAACCTAAGAGAAAAGCAGACAATAGAAACAACCGAGATGGTTCAGATAAAGAAGTTAGCAGACATGAACTTCAGATTGCTAATAATGTTTTCAATACAAACTTAAGTGTTTGAGTATAAAACTCAACATTTTTAAATGAAGTAAATTAAAATGCTAGACCCGAAAATACTGGAACTCAAATTTAGAACTCAATGAAAGACTTTCAGAGCAGATTTACACAGATGAAACTGGAAGGAAGGTCAGAAAAAAAATCCAGAATGAAGTACAGAGAAACAAAAGTAGTAGGGGGAGGAGCTTAAAGAAAGAGATATGGTGAAGACATCTACATACCTATTATCGGAGTCACCAAAAGAGAGGACAGAGAGCCTGGGGAAGAAGCAATATATTTAAAAATAAAATGACCAAAAAGTTTCAAAAAATCAATGAAAAACATTAAGCTGTAGGTTTAAAGGGAACTAAAAATCTCAAGGAGGACACATATAAAGACTTAAACACATAGATATGTAACAGCAAAAAAAAACATAAAAAGTTAATCCTGAAAGCGGCCAGAGAAAAAAGAAACTACCTTCAATGAAGTCACAATCAGACTGATAGATAGCTGGATAGTACTATACATGTCTGTTGAAGAAATTAAATCTATTATTAAGAACCTTCTTATGAAGAAAATTTCAGGCCCAGATAACTTCACTAATTAATTCTCCCAGCATCTGAGGAAAAAATAACATCATCCTATCTAATAAAGAGGGAATATCCTAATTGACCCTCATGCTGTCGCAAAGATGGCGGTGCCCACAGCCAAAGAGGAGGGAATATGCTAATTGCTGCCACGCCCTCAAAGATGGCAGCAGCCACAGCCAATAAGGAGGGACTATGCTAACTAACTGTCCTGCCCTCAAAGATGGTGGTGCCCACAGCCACAAGATGGTGGTGCTTAGTTCCCTCAGCCCACCAGGGCGGCAGGCGCGCCTGCCTCCGGAGTCTCCCAGTCTCCTCAGCCCCCCAGCCCCCCAGGGCCGGCCCAAGCCTCAGATGGCAGCTGCTCAGCTGCCCAGGGCTGCCCGAGGCTCAGGTAACCAGGGCAGGCCGAGGCTTGCACTGCTGGCAGTGGCAGCAACAGAGGTGTGATGGGGCATCACCTTCCCCTGATCACCAGTTGCCTCCTACCTGAGGGATCCCGGACTGTGAGAGGGGGCAGGCCAGGCTGAGGGGCGCCCCTCCAGTGCATGAATTTTCATGCACTGGGTCTGTAGTCATTACATAAACTTTTCCCCAGAATAGAAAAAGAAGATTCCTTTCCACCCGTTTTATGAAGGTAACATATCCTTGATCTAAACTGAGAAGAATAGTATAAGAAAGAAAAATTCTAGGCCAAATTCTCTTAGGTCACTAAGCAAAATATTAGCAAACTAAATCATGCAATATATTAAGAGAATCATATTAAAACCAAGTTGGATTTTGTCCCAGGAATATAAGGTTGACTTAACATTTAAAAATCCATCAATGTAATTTACCATGTTAAAAAAGTAAAAGAGAAAAATAATTTGATCATATCAAAAGATGTAGATAAAGCATGATTTAAAAAATCAGTATCTCAAAAACTCTGAGTAGAAAAGAAATAGGAGAAAACTTCCTGAATCAGATAAAGAAAACCTATAATAAAATCTAATGCAAACCTCACACTTATACAAAGTTTTCCCTCTGAAAATGGGAATGAGATGCCAATATCACTACTTCCATGTAACAATGTCCTGGATGACATAGACCAAGCAAGAAGCTAAAAATCAACAAAAAATATGCCAGGCCTATAAGTTGAATACCATAAAACAATATTAAAGGGAAAAAATTAAACTAATTAAAGGATATACTATATTTATAGACTGAAAGAGTCAATACTGTAAAAATTCCCATTCTCTCCAAATTGATCTCTAGATCTAATTTAATATCAAATTCCCAGAATGATTTTGTGGAAATTGAAAAGCTGCTTATAAAATTTAAAGGAGTAAAGTAATAGCTAAGAAAAAGAAGAATGAAATTAGGCAACTTCTTCTACTGGATATCAAGACTTACTATAACCTACAGTAATAAAGATAGTGTGGTACTGACATAAAGACAAGCTACGAAATGGGACAGAGAACCCAGAAACAGACCTCTGCATATGTGGAAACTTCATATTCAGTAAAGGTATCAGAGCAGTGGACCCTCACGCCTCCTCCCTGTCCTGACCTATTTCTCTAGTTTGCTCTTCCATCCCCCATGGAAGAAAGTCAATTCTCCATTCTTTCTAAAGCTCTGAAATCACTCTCTGTCAGCAGATGAATTTGCTTCTAATTTCACAGAAAATATAGAAACCATAAAATACCCTTTTCTAAACTAAAAATACATCTGAATCCATAACCACATCTTGTTCTCTATAACTTCTGTTAAAAAGAAAAAAGCCATCTCTTGTTCCTCCATCAGCCCCACCTTTCCTGGGGCTTTGCTCCTCCAATTCTCTTCCTTCTGTATCCTCTCTCTATTGCTCTTTCCTATCCGTTTTTTAAAAAATAGTCAAGCCCTTTCCATCTTAAAAACAAAAAAATCAACGAAAACTAAAATCATCTTTCCCTTCCACTTTCCTCTCCAAGAATAATCCCATCTTCTTCTCCCAATTAATGAAAGAAATATTAATTCTGCGTACTTCCTCATGTCCCCAACTCAGGCATCAAAGCACAACAGTCCGTGTACTCATCACACGTACACAAATGACTTGTTGTTGCCAAACCCAAAGCCTTTTTAGGCTTTTCTTACAGAGCTTTTCTAAACAATGGACATGCTCACAGGACATGGCTGCAGGTGGCTCCTGGAATTTCCTCCTACACTTCTGGCCATCCTTTCCTAGTGCCTGTCACAGGCAGTCTTCTGTTCATCTCTTAAATGATAGTATATTTCAGAATTCTCTATCAGTCCATTTTCTCTTTTCATTTTACATATGTCTGGTGACCTCCTCTATTTCCATGGCTTCAGTTACTATTTATTGCTGATAACTTCCAAATCAACATTTCTATTCCTGACATATATTATGAAGTTCAGAGACATGACACTCAGATGTGTTGCATGCTCTCTAAACAGGATCTTGACAATGCTGCCATTCCATCCCTCCTCTGTGAATGGCATCATCCATCACCCAATTTCCATAACTCTGTCAGTGCTGCCTCCCAAAATATAGTTTCTCTTTACCTCTAGTATCATCATTTATTTATGGACACCTCCACTCCCATCTAGAGCATCTTCTTGCTCTTAACTGGTCTCCTGCCTCCAGTCCTGCTCCCTTCCAGTCTTCTCCATAGGAAGGTCAGTTTGTTTAAACCTTTGTCTTCTCATTAAATTAGAAGATTCTTGAGAATGAGTATCATGTCTGTCTTGATAACCAATCAATTACCAATCAGTGACTGGTACATTGTAAAATTAAAGGAATATTTTTGGAAGAGATAAATAAATTGGCAACATATGTATCATTGTAAGAGCTGAATGTGCACATAGACTTGAAAACATTTAGGGCACATCTTGCTCCTAACGAACGTTAAAGGTAAATTATAGTATTAACCATTAAGTAATACTTCCACTGACGAAATTAGAATGCTAGGTCTTCAGAAAAGCTAACATGAAAAGTCATGCAAAATAGCAATTAAAGTTCCAAGCAAGTTCCCAAATTCCAAGAAACTATTCTGTTCCTTTCTAGGAATTTTGTTTTCCAGTTAAAATACAATAGCTGCCTGTCTTAGCATGTTGCAAAATGAGAGCAATAACCTCTTAGACCATGGATTCAGGTTATAAAATCTCTGCTTTCTGGAATGGATCTAAAGTTAAGCCAAAACCCACATAAAACATATAGAAAACGTGAGGAATTTGGGAGTCAGGGAAGGCCTGGGCCTGGGGAAGGCTGATTCAGGGGATTCAGCTAGTAATGCAATGCATTTCCCTTGGAGGTTTCATTTAATTCACCTGCCTAATTCTAGATTTCATTCGTAGACATTCTGACTAAGTCATATTAGCCCACATAAAGGTGAAAGGAAGAAACCAGATCCTCATTTAATAAACAAAATGGAAAGCTAGGCTGAGGATGCTAGGAAAAGGATCCAGAGTTTTCACCAGATTCTCAAAGGGGTCCATGGCTCCAAATGGGTCAGAGTATAAGATGGAATCATTCATATGATACTACCATAAGAATACGACTGACATTATGGGAAAAGCTAAAACATGGTGCTTAAGGATGTGAGCTCTTCAGTACAGCTGAGTTCCTCTGCTTCTATAACTTAGGGGATGTTTGACCTTTAGCGTGTTACCTAATTTCTTTGTTCCTCAGTATCCCCATCTCTAAAAGGTGGAAAGTAGCATCACTAATCAGAAGATTAAGTGAAACAATATGTATACTTAGCAGAATAACTGGGACTTGGAAAATGTTACCTATTGTTACTGGAATAATCTTTAGACAAGATAAGTTCTAATCTTAAAAGGTTATATAATAGAGTTACAGTCAAGCCCCACCCTTTTAAATTTATTTCCAATTTCATAGAGCTTTTAGAAGTAAGAACTTGATTTCCTCTGACAGCAAACAGAAAGACAAGCACTCATCTTTATGATGATGGCCTGGTTCTACTTAAAGAATGCATTAATCTAGGGGCAAACTACTGCCAGGAGCAACAGCTCAGGCACAACTGTGCCCAAACCAAACTTGTCAATTCTAAAATACATTCTTCAGGGCTGAAGTGGATAGTATTTTAAAAGTGTTCAAAATGCCAACTCTTTAATTATTTGGAGGGGAGTGTATTTATAGTTACTTCATCCTAGCAGGCCCACTCTGATACAATTTCATTCTATCAAATATTCCACACAAGTTATGTTACCTTGGCTGAGGTGGATGACTGATAACTCCAGCTCTCAAAAACCTTGCAACCCAAGATCCTACCTTCCATGCTTAAAGGAGCAGGACCCATGAGCATCCATGGATTTAGCTCAATCATTTGTAAGAAAGTTTACAAAAAGAAGCCTCGGTCCTGCTGGCAGGTACTCCAGCAGCTGCCTCTGGACAGCAGAAATGATAGTCAGTCTTGGCAAGAATGGAAATCAGACCCTTAATTCTGACCTTATGTCAACTTCCCCAGTGTCTAAAATGTATGTGCCAATCAACAGCAAGGACAACCTACATTTCAGCTATTCATCAGTAACTTACATGTTAAATTGTTTGATACATGGCTCCAATTAGAAGCCTGGTTGCCATCACATTGTAACATATTAAGAACAGTTATGCCTAATGCCAGTGAGCACATACAGTTCAAATGGGTTCTCTAATATACTGCTGTAGAAGTACACCTTTTCTCAGATTTACATAGGTATATCTAACAAAATCTTGAAAGTGAATACTGACTCACCAATTCTACTTCTAAGAATATATTCCAAAGAAATAATCTGACAACTACATAAATTATATGTATAAGAATGTTCACCTATGAATAGTTTATAATTCAAACAATTGGAAAAGAACTCAATGCTCACAACATATAATTAGATAAAACAATTTTGGCATGGCCTTAGAATGCCATTCTATATAGTCATTAAAATAAAAATTTAGACATATTTAAGTATTGGCACAAAAGTAATCTGTGATATAAATTTTAAAAACCATGTGCATAGTATGATCTCATTTTTGTTGTATACATTTATATCTAACATATGCATATATCTGAATATACATATTGTATATGTAAATATCCTGTCTAATAAAGAGGAGATATGCTAATTGACCCTCACACCATTGCAAAGATGCAATGCCCACAGCCAAAAAGGAGGGAATGTGCTAACTGACTGCCATGTCCTCAAAGATGGTGGCGCCTTCAGCCACAAGATAGCGGCACCCAGTCCCCTCAGCCCCCCAGCTGCCCAGGGTCGGCCTGATGTGCAGGCAAGCCTTGGAAGGCAGCTGCCCAGGGCCGCCCAAGGTTCAGGTAACCAGGGCCGGCCAAGGCTTACACTTCCAGCAGTGGCAGCAGCAGAGGTGTGATGGGGACATCATCTTCCCCTGATTGCCAGGTCACCTCCCACCCCTGCGGGCTCTTGGACTGTGAGATGGGGCAGGCTGAGGGACCCCCACCCCCCATCTCCAGTGCATGAAGTTTCATGCACTGGGCCTCTAGTAGTTACATAAGTACATACTTAATTATAGAAAGTTATGCACTGAAAGATTAACAGTGGTAATTTTTAAAAAAATATTTTTTTATTGATTTCAGAGAGGAAGGGAGAGGGAAAGAGAGAGAAACATCAATGATGAGAGAGAATCACTGATTGGCCACCTCCTGCATGCCCACCACTGGGGACCGAGCCCACAATCCAGGCATGTGGCCCTGACTGGAATTGAACCTGGGACCCTCAGTCTGCAGGCCAATGCTCTATACACTGACCCAAATCAATTAGGGCAACAGCGGTAACTTTTAATGCTTGAGATTATGAGTAGCTTTTATTTATTTATGCCATTCTGTATTTTATTAAAAATTATCATTATGTATTACTTTTTTAATCATAAAAATAAATTAATAAAAAATTTTAAGCCCAGATAGCACTTTCATTTGAAGCTAGTTCAAGATATGTACTGAGGTTCACACATTCAGAATCATACAAAATCTCTAAGCTCTTTCTTTTGATCTTCTATCAATATAGTAATAGGCAAACTTAAGTGCCTTTAGAAGACAGGCAGACAACATAACTAAATGAAATAGAAAGGGTATGCGGCAATAGGGAGGGGAAGTGACCACAATTAACTACAGAGCACATGCCTAGTCTAAAGGCATCCAAAGTCGAAAAAACATTCCCAAGCACTCAAATACATCTACATGCCCAGTGTGATTAGTAACTTGCTATTTAGAATCTTTTCAGTATAAACCTACACGCACAGTGCATTACTATAACTCTCTCACAGGAGGACAATTAAACATCCCTCCCTCTGCATCTCCTAGAGTTAATTTAAGTGGTCTCTAAAAGGAGATATTTTTTTCATATTTATAAATTATCTTTCTAAAATGTAATATAAGAAAAAAGTTTTGCCTCCTATAACAGAATGAAAGCAATTAATTTAATTAGCTTTCCCTTTCTCTTATTTGTTTAAGAAAGCTCAGGAACTTCCTTAGCCTCAGTTTACTGTTACAACTGTCTGCCCTCCTCCATCCTTTAGTTCTTATGCACTTGCTTTAATGGTTATAGTAAATGTATTACAGTGTAATATAGTATAGCATAGAATAGTATACTGTATGTATATATACCACTTGAAATATTTTTGAAATTCAGATTGGACATAGGAAAGTAGAGATAAATTAATATACTAAAAAATAATGTTAGCATATATAATAAAATAATTGTAGTTACTGGCACAAATATTTTATATACTTTGGATTATCTCTATTTATTGGCCAAAATTTAAACTATATAATATAGGCTGCAAATGTATTAAGGGGAATTTAGCAGCTGACATGGAAATGAAGTAGGAAAACAACAGGTGAAAAGAGAAGGTGAAGGGGAGAGGAAGTGGGATGAAAAAAATGATGCAATAATTACATTGTAGAATATGTATGTGCAGCAACTATTGTGCCAAAATGGAATAAAAATAGTATCTTTCTTCAGAAGCTTTTACTTGTTCAAGGAACCCAAAACCTATCTGGGAAAGTGAGTCTAAAAGTCTATCTCCCACCGCCTTCTGCTCCCCCAAGCTGCCATACCTGCCTCTAGCCACTGCTTTACTGCCCACCCACCAAAAACTAGAAATAAGAGTATAAATATTCCTTAACCTTGAAGTTTTGGAACTAAGATGTTTATTAAAAATTAAAAATTGATGGTAGGTAATTATCAAAATGGAATATGCTAAGATGACTAATATCAAAATCAATTATTAAATATTTTAAATGGTATTTTACTTTAACATTTATAAGCTGCTCCCTTTTTTTAGGAATAGAAATTCCAAGGATCAATGAAATGCTAGGAAAGTCTTTAAAGAAAGCTTTTGTATAAATTCAAGGCATGTGTATAACTTTGATGGCAAAAAACAAAGCAAATATTCTGCTCAACCATATATACATATGTAACAGAAGATTAACCAGCTTCTCATTTTTATTGACTCATAAAATAAACTTCAACTTAAAGAAGTAAAACCTAAACACATCAGTATAATCTGGTTAGTTATAAGAAATACATTTCTTGTTTACTATGAATCTTGAATTCTCATTAAAATGGAATAAAACAAAACATCTTAGAAATTAATTTAATTAGACAAGGTTCTTAAATAATAAATCACCCTCTTGTTTATTTAGATTAATTTGAACACTTCATTTGTGGTTAGTGGTCAGAAAACTTTAGAAAGCAAAAGCTGGATAAGAGAGTAATATTTTATCAAAGCCTAAATAGCATTTAGTATGAAGTGAAGACTTTCCAAACACATTCCAGGGTATAAAGCCAAAACATTTTTGAGGAAATTAATTAGAGATAATGAGAAAGAAGTTTCATATATTTCTTAATGCAAGGAAAGTCTGAAGAAAAAACAAAATTTATAAAAATGTGAAATAAGAAAAGCACAATGGAGTGTAAGAGACAGGAGACATTTCTGAATTGATTTTTAAAAAATGAAAATGGAAAGTGAAGTACTTTGATGATGTAAGGTAGCCTCGGTATCAGCATTTAATTAATATGAAAAGGCACAGTGCATGTGCAGACTGACAATCTAAAAATGATTATTACCCAAAACAGAGAAAAATAGCACTGCCAGTATTACCCTAAGATACCAAAGAAAGTGAGATACAACAACAAAACCATATTTCACTCTCCTAAGACAGAAAGTATGGAGGAATCCCTGAGTACTATTAAACATTGGAAGGTGTCTATAAAAGTCTGTAAGATGCTACACATTCACTGTGTATATAGTACATATTTATGCATGGGATACATAGACACATTTATATTTGTAAACCTCCCCATGAAGTGATTTATTAATGTTCTGAATGATTACCTAGAAACTCAGAATCAACAAACTAGCAGCAAATTGCAGAGAAAACAATCACATGAAGTCTGCAATCCCATTTAAATAAAACCCCACCAGGAAAGGGCCAGAAACGGCACTGGCAGCGTTTCTGAAGCAGCAGCAGCAATCCATAAAGCATCTTAATTTTCTCGTCATTTAAGAATTAAGCCACTTCCAGTTCACACCGATCCTACCAGGTGCACTAAATTGATGTCATTACCAGCCATCAGGAAATACCCACCGAGACCTAGCCCAACACCTTGAAGTTTTGTTAAACAGCTGTGTGTTTTAATTGATTTGTATTATTTAAAAGAGGAACAGTTAAAAGTCAGTTATCGGATGTTGTATAAAAGAGATGCCAAAGACGCCAGGGAGACCGAGTTCAGGAGAAAGCCAATCACTGGAACTTCACTTGAGCACTGACGATTATTACCAGAGGAAGCACAATTAAATCCTCAGGTTATCAGCCATCATTATAAATCACCAGGCAACATATCAAGCTTCATTAGTGAAGTGTCCTTAACCAGTGACTTCCTGTATCACAGAGTCGAAAGCAATCTACTCACCTAAGCTACCTAAAGAGTTCTGCTTTTTGTGGTGCTCTGATTTTTCACCCTGAGAGATTCTTCATGGAAATATAATGAAGACTCACTGAAAGTGATTTATTATCCTATTTTCTAAGTTTTAGACCTCATACATTCTACAAAAGGGAATCATCAGTATTTGCTATATGCAAACTGTGTACTACATAGGCTCCTTCTATTCCACTTGCTACAAATATTTAACCCCGTTCTTTCAAGGTACTTGTACAGGATCATACGACAAAAAAATAACCAGTGAGTTCCTTTGCACTTTTATCCACCTGATGCCATTCATTTACTTATATTTAGACCACCTTCCCTGGGTATGTGGGACGAGAAAACAGTGTATCTCAAAAGTCTTGGTTTCTCAATTTAAAGTGCAAAATTCAGGTATTAAAAAGAATATATTTGAATGGAGATACGACACACGTTTAATTTTGTATACAATCCTCTTTTCTTAGTCTTCCCACCAACTCTCTGTAGATGCTACCATTATGTTTAATAAAAAAATAAGAAAGTCTCCATCATTTGTCCAAAGCCAGGCAGCTTGTAAGTGGTGGTCTCAGTCTAATCCACTGTCTGGCTTCAGCACCTCGATAGAGGCTCTTAGAGGAAGCAAGCCTCCTGGAGAATGGATGCCCCTCAAGTCTGGGCAGCAATGTGCAACAAACTGTCACATCAAAAAGCAAGAAGCCAGCAAAGCTGCCTGGCTTGTATCCAAATAGCTCAAGAGACAAGTTAAAGAGACTTTCACTGGCCAAAGATAAGGTAAATCAAGCATCAATAAAAAGAACCACTACAATGAGTTCAAATACATAAAACATTTATATCCATGAACTCATAAAGTTATATTTAAAAAGTTCTTGATCACTTTTGGAGGATGCCAACTATTATCTTGAGAGCTAGCATATAAAGGGAAAAATAAAGCATTTATCCTGCCTTTTGTATACAAGCCTATGTCAGGTAACTAAGCCATTATAGAAGTAGTCCAGCTAATAAATAATGAATGATAGAATTAGAATATCACCATTCTGCAACCCCTGATGAATTAATGAATCTAGGTAATAATAATCAATGGCTGCTAACATCACCAGGAAAAAACAATAACTGGGCTTTATGTGCCTCCTGATGAAAGTATCCAGAACCTAGGAAATATTCTTGCCCAAAAAGCCAAACCTGAACTTGGTCAAGCCTCAAGATCTAACTATAGTTTATAGAAAATAGAGGGAGAAATATTAAACACCACTGAGACATACAATTAGAAAAAAAAATCCAGTCTGCAAATACTCGGACAAATAATCATGTTTCTTAAAAAACAAAAAAAACAAAAAACAAAAAAACACAAAACAAACAAACAAACAAACAAACAAACAAAAAAAAAACCAAAACGGTAAGGAAAAAAAGAGAGGTAGAAATGGGAATCTTAGATTCAAAATGTCTTATGAGATGTTAATCATTTAAATGTGTAAAACTTATTTGGATCCTTGTTATTTTTAAAAAATATATTTTATTGATTTTTTACAGAGAGGAAGAGAGACAGATAGAGAGTTACAAACAGATAAGAGAGAAACATCGATCAGCTGCCTCCTGCACACTCCCTACTGGGGATGTGCCTGCAACCAAGATACATGCCCTTGACTGGAATAGAACCTGGGACGCTTGAGTCCGCAGGCCAACACGCTATCTACTGAGGCAAACCAGTTAGGGCAATCCTTGCTATTTAAAGATATTAAAATTTTTAAATTTTAGTTGTGATAATGGAATTGTGGTTGTATTTTTAAGCTTCCTTGCCTTTCTTTAAAAAATTAAACTTTTTATATTGAGGTAACAGTAGATTCACATGCAGTTGTAAGAAATGATACAAAGAAATCCCTCATTCCCTTTACCCAGTTTCCCCAATGGCAACATCTTACAAAACTATAGTACAATATCACAGCCAAGATAATGACATTGATTCAGTCAGATACGGAACACTTTCCTCATGTTGCCTTTGGTAGTCATAGCCACTTCTCTTCCACCCTGGAAACCACAAATCTGTTCTCCAACCTATAGTTCTGTCATTTCAAATATGTTAGATAAATGGAATCATATGCAACCTTTGGGATTGGCTTTTTACACTCAGCATAATTACCTGGACATTCATCTAGGTTGTTGAGTATATCAATAGCTGGTTCTTTTGTGTTGTTGTTTTGTTGTTAATCCTCACCTGAGGATATTTTTTTAGAGAGAGTGTAAGGGAGAGAGAGAGAAACATCAGTGTGAGAGAGACACATCAACTGGTTGTCTCAGCACCCTGACCAGGGCAGAAAACTGAACAACTGAGGCATGTGCCCTCAACTGGAATCAAACTGGGGACCCTTCAGTTTGCAGGCTGACACTCTATCCACTGAGTCAAACTGACTAGGGCAATAGTTGAATCCTTTGCAATGCTGAGTAATATTCTACGGTTAGGATATATGACAGTTTATTTAACCCTCTCAAAGACACCCTCTCAAAGACATCTGGGCAGTTTCCATGGGCTATATGAATAAAGGTGCTATAAATGTTTGTGTAGAGCCCTTAACTTTAAAAAATATTTCCTTAAATATGTATAGGCAAGATAATATGATATCTAAGATTTGCTTTCAAAAAAATTCCACATTGGATGAAATACCTCCCCCCAAAAATCAGCCATGAGTTTGTAAGTACACTTACTATCATCTCTACCTTTGTACATGTTTATAAAAAGAGAACACTAAGAGAAAATTACTTATCTGATCACTATACACCCAAGATCACAGGAGCTCTTTTCCTAAAACACAGAGCCCACACCTCCCAGTGATCATTGTTGCCATATTCACTCTACCAATTTAGGCAGATCCAACCTGGGCATCTGTTAACTCTCTTTCAGAAGTTCTTTAAAAAAATATATAAGTTTTTGTTAGCCTGCAGGGTTGAGGTAAAAGGTAGTCTGTAATGTTGGACAGAAGCAGGTAAGTAATCACCATAATCAAATGTATGAGATTCATGAGTGGCTTGTCTTCAAAAGAGAGAGTTCGTGTCTGACATGAGCAGGTCCTTATCATCAAGATGCTGAGAGAACAGGAGTGTGATTACCACAGATGAAGAGCAACAAACTATAAAAGCACAATCCCAGCCTGAAAATGAACGGAAATGCCTTTTATATTATGCGAAGGCTGCTCTAGAGGGCAGGATATTATTATCAAGCTCCGTGTGCAAGCTAATGATGTTTTAGCATAATCCTTCAAAATGGAACCTACTATTTGGTGCCACCAGTACAAGGTGGGGCAAAAGTAGATCTACAGTTGTGAGTACATGAAACACACTTTATTCTTGCATTATTATTTATTAATTGTTGCATTATTTTCCATACGACCAACTGTAAAACCTACTTTTGCCCCCACCCTGTATTAACTCATTTTTCCCTCAGGCTGTATCATACCCTCCTCTTCATTCCACTATTTTTTCTCCACACAAGGCCTTCCAAAAATGAAGACCAATCCTCTCAAAGATCTCAAGCAAAGAAAGGTACAAAAATACCAACCCATTAGCTAATCTGGGACTAGAAGCCAAGACCTCCCAAGGAAATATTCATGATGACTTTCAAATGCCAAGTAGCACAATGGCAACAAACGAGTGTCTCTTGCTAGGCCTTTAGTGCCTGATAGGCACCATGATGAGCAAAAGCTTAAATAAAGTTTGTTATTAAAGTAGGAGAGCTGCCCACAAATCAATCCCAATAAGACAAATTCCAAAGGAACATCTAAATGCTATAGTTGTATTGTAGCTTGGTTACATCAAATATCCCTCCTACTAAGTGGGCCCACACTTGGTGTTAGGAATAGTAATGCTTACTGTGATTGGCTAATGTAGGGAAAAAAAGTTCCACTAACAGACTATCGGTATGACACTTAAATGCCTATAAACTGAAATATATTAATCAATTCCATTAAGAATCAGTAAGGTATAGATTGGTTCATTTGGTTGGTTTAGTAACTTAGGAATTCTTTTAATGGAATGAAATAACAGTATGAAATCTATTCATAACATCATATTAGGAAACTACTCAAAGAAAACAGAGTTGAGTTCAAAATCCTATTCATATAACATGAGTCAAACAGAGATGTGTGACATAGACCACCAGGAATTGGGCTATAGGCTTGCAGTGAGGAGATTAATAACAGAGCTGCTAGAGAAAAAAAAGGGAAAAGGTAACAATGGGGCCCAGGGACATGATGAAAAACATAACTGAGAAGGAGCTGAGAAAAAAGGCAGTCAGCTTAAACACGTATAGTTTTGGATGCTCTCTTCTTCTATCCTTTTGCCATCTTTCTTCACTCTTACAGCCAAACATTTTCTGGGCCCTATGGATTCTGGTATTACAGCATGCATTTTTGAATGGCTTGTGGTCAATGACAAGACATTGTTAGTTGAAACTCTTAGCACTCCTCACCTTGACATACTTGAAGGTCAATCTAAAATATTTTGCAAAAAATAAAATGTTCTTGCCAAAAATCTTTATGGCTGATTTGCTTCTATATCTCATTACCCTTTTATCATAGCAACCACCCCATACTTGTTCTACAATACTAGGATTTCAGGGCAGGGGGGCAGGCATTCTTATGGGATGAGCGGGTTTCAGAGAAAGGAACATGGGAAAGAATAAGAGAAGGGACTATATACAGACAGAACAAAGGCAACAGGGAGAGTATTAAACCTGGGAAGAATTCCAGGAACAAACTGCACAAGAGGGGTTCAGGGAAATGAATGGCTGGGTTTGGCAGGAGCTGAGACTGTGTGAAGGGAAGGAGAAGATAAGCTTGGAAGGCCAGGTCAGTGCCAGGGAGTGGCAGCTCCCGCAGGCCAGCAGAGGCGTTTGGCCCACATGCCATAGGCCCTTGGGAATCTGCTGCAGGTCTGCCCATGGGGAAAAGAAAAGCAGCAGTGCTTAAGAAGATGTGGCTAACGGTACAGGGCAGGGAGGAAAGGAGCAGAAGACCAGGGGTGGGGAGCTTTACTAATGGTGTCAGGTGAGGCTACAGGGCTTGATCTAGGAGGGTCAAAGTGGGAAGAGAAAGGGAAAAATTAATTTGAGGGGCAGTGTGAAAGATACATATATTTAAATCTAGTTTTGTTCTCAATTAGAACCTAAAAAATGGTCATTTGTAATCATTGCAAAAGCTACTTATAAAATGCTAAGGATTCTTATGTTGATTGGGAGGTAAACTATCATTATTATGATCAAACACATAAGAGGGCATAAAAATGTTAATGGTTGATAAAGTCATTTTTAAAGGAAGCTTTGATTAAGCTTAACAGAGCCTTGGAAAAATAAGATTTTGATATAAGAAAAAATTATATTTAAGGAGACTATGATTGGATGCAAGGTGATGAGTATTTTTAAATTTCTAAAATAATTAACTGCTGATTTTAGCAAGGCAGCTATAATGACATAAATGATTGACATTTATTTTATCTACTTTTGCAAATCTACTTTTTATATGTACTTATGGAGATCTATTTTCTCTGCTTTTTTAGATCACTATTGCAACGCTATTATTAATCAAAAGTTATTTTTTTACAAATATTCCTATGAGTAAAACTTTGAACATCAGATGGGACACCAGCTAAATGATCTATTTTTTAGTGTATGTGCCAATTCAGTTTCTATTCTTGTTTTCTTAATACGTTTTTTATTGAGCAGCTACTATATTTTAAGGACTGTGCCGGTGCTGGTGTACAATGAAGAGTAAACAAACATGATCTGTCCACATGATAGCACACCACATAGCGTGAAAGATGGACATTATTTTTTTAAACTATCCAAATATATAATTTAAAATGTGATAAGCACTATGAAAAAAATTACAGAATTTTATGAGAGTTGATAACAGGGAGGCTAAACTAAGGCTGGGTCTGGGAAAGTTTGTTATTTTTAAGGAAACTCTTAGAATTGAAGTTTGTAAGTAGGTGGAAGAGTGAGATGGGAAAAAGAATAGGGAAGAGAGAGCTATGTAAAAAAAGTGAGCAGAGGGAAAGGATCAGGTATAATAACATGGGAAGACTTTCTAACCTGCTGGGTAATGGTGTCCCAGGGTCCCTGCTGCAGCCGCGTCTTGTAGCACTCGTGGACTCCCTCCCATATGTCCTTCAGAGACAAGGGTCTCCCATCTGCAGAAGAGCAGGGGAAAGACTGGCAGGAATCCATATAACGCTGGTGCTTTGTGTCTGTCTAAAACTATCAGAAGATCGTTACTTTTTAAAAAATTAAGAGTGCTATACGAATGACTATTGTCTTCCTGAAGGAAATTTAACCATTAACATCTCTCTCCTTTGTAATTATCTAGCAGTTAAATTATCTGCTCATTCAGTGCCTTTATGAATCTAAATCCAAATGTGTTTTAGAGAAAACTAATAGATACAAGCATAGGCAAAGGATCAGACAGACAGACTGTAGTCAGAAGGGTGCACTAGGGATACCTCTGAAGTCTTAATACTTCCTGTAGTCCTTAAAATCAGACAACATACATGCTTCTTTCACTCTCACTGACCGAGTATCTGTAATGTTCAAATCACTCTGTTGGATACCACAGGGAATAGAGAGCAGGAAAACACACAGTTTCTCCTACTAAGGAGCCTGCCTTCCTGCCAGGGAAACTATGACAAGTGTATCAATAGTGTATCAGTAACTAAAATGCTGGGAGGTCACTGCCAGAGGAAAACTGCAGTCCTCTGACCGTCCAGAGGAGGGGGCCAAAAGCACTCAGTGTTTGTGCAGGTGGAGAAAGGGCTGTTAGGGGTGAAGGAACCTGAGATTAGTAAAAGCTTTAGTAACAATAATTCCCCTTCTCTTTGTTTGCTTAAAGGACTTCACTTATTCACCTATATTCTTAACTACTCCAATAAAGTGTTTTATGAAGACCACATGGCAGAAGATAAGTAATATGGAAACATAGACATCTAAGTTCAGAAGAGGAAGCAGGGCGTGAACCTAGGGACTTCTAAGCACACTCTGCTAGAAAGAAGGTGGCCTAACTCCTAGAATCTAGTGCTACTTGACCCATCCAGCGCTATCAAGTCCTCAGGACTTACAAGTGTGCTGTTTCTTAGACAAGTGGTCAATATCATTTAAAGAAAAGTCATCAGTATACTAAGTCATTAGACACAAAGAAATACTTGGTTACCAAATGCAACAAAACTTGGGGGGGATGGGGGGATAATCTCCTGAAAAACAAAACTAAACTAAAAGGCATTGTATTCAGACTTATAGGATATAACTGTAGATGTGGGGGATAGGAGAAAGATTTGGAGCCTGGGCTGAATTTGAATCCTGGTGTTTGCATTTATTTTCTACATGACTGCAAATGAGGATGGTAATTATTTTAAAACTAGAGGCCCAGTGCACAAAAATTTGTGCACTCGGGGGGGGGGGGGGAGGTGTCCCTCAGCCTGGCCTGTGCCCTCTAGCAATCTGGGATCTCTCGGGAGATGTTTACCTGCTGGCTTAGGCCCACTCTCTGGGGGATTGAGCCTAAGCTGGCAGCCAGACATCTCTCTGGCAGCCCAGGGGCCCTCAGGGGGATGTCCACTTGCCAGGGAGGGGCAGGCCTAAGCTGCATTCAGACATTCTTAGCTCTGGCAGCTGTCAGTCTGGCTTGTGGCTGAGCAGAGCTTCCCCTGTGGGAGTGCACTGACCACCAGGGGGAGCTCCTACATTGAGCATCTGCCCCCTGGTGGTCAGTGTGTGTCATAGTGACCAGTCATTCCCTTTGGTTCTGCTGTTAGGGTCAATTTGCATATTACCCTTTTATTATATAGGATCTTATTCTCATGAGGTTCACATCAGCGAACACACTCAGAACTATGTTAGATACCGAATAAGAGCTAAATAATTGTTAGGTTCTCCTCCCAGCCCCCATTGCACTATTCCAGTAATGCTCAAAGCTGAAAGAGTCCTTTAGAGACCATTATTTCTTAGAATTTTCCTATGTTTCTGTACTGCGCACATTGCGTTGATATAATAATACACTAATACCACAGGCAGAGCATTTCTCATGTTTGACCTGAAAAGTTGAACTTTCCCTCAACCTTTATTTTCAATAAATAGCAATAGAATATTTTGATACATTTTCAATAAGTATCTTCATCTTGGCATTTATCTGGTGGCAGGAGACCATTATCGTGTGATAAATAGTTTTATTCCATTGACATTTCCATGTCTGTAAAATGAACAAGATTTATTCATCCAATTAACATTTGAATGTCATGTTTAGCTACAAGTTAAAAACAAGCTGCCTTCAGTATCTGTGTTATATTGTTTTCTGAACACATTTAGAGTAGGGCCAAACTTTGCCCTTATGATAAGCACTACACGTCCTCAAAATATGTACATTCCCGTGTGTGTGTGTGCATGCGTGTGTGTGTTAATGTTAGAAGAGAATAGGACTTTAAGTACTTCAGTGTCAAACAGCAAACGAAATAATCAAATTATAAAAAGATGACATGCTTTCAAAATAATTTTCAGATGTCCAAGTTAGAATAAATCAAGTTATAAGATAATAAAATGTTAGAGGTGGTACAGTTACTAGTTTTATAAATAAGGCAACTAAGGTCTTGGGAAATGCGCAGCACAGGATGGCACTAGAGCTGGAGTTCAAGTCTCCGGACTCACAGGTCCACGCTCTCCTTTCTGCTTACTCCACGCTGCCTCTGAAGGCGGAGGCTGCATCTATCCTTTCCCACTGCAGCCCCACCATGTACTCAACCTCTCGCACATTGCAAATGCTTCATAAATATGCACAGAGTAAGTGGCCAATGAAAGAATGCCTTCCTTAGCTTTATTTCCTCTAAGACAAAGGACGGCTTTGGAAACCTAGAGAAGAACCCTGGCTTAATATCTGCTAATAAGTAATGATTTTCATTTTATTCCTGAAAATACTTTTTAGTCAACAATCTAAGGATGAAGTAGGTGGTTTGAATATTCCTACAGTCAAAAACCTGCATACTCTGTGAGGAACAGCCATTCAAAATGCACTGGTCAGCAGCACAGCAACAATATGGAGAGACCAAAAAAAAAAAAAAAATGTGACAGAATATTGTCATCAGATTTGATGCTAGAATTGAGGTGATGTGCCATAAGTGTTCAAACAACACTAAATTGAGAAAAAAAACGATGTAATACCTTTGAATACAGGACTAAAAAATGATCTGGTCAAATCAGAATAATAATTACAAAGACTTAATAATTTCAAAACATAAAAAATTCATGGCATCCTATATGAATGTTAATAAGAGTGCTACTTAACCAGTTGCTATGAAGAGAACAGTGTATTTTGTGAATAGATGTGATTTTGTTCTCTATTGCATTTATAGAACCAGTTAAAAACACATGTATTAATGGTAGTTAAATGAGTGCTTGTGTAAGCTACCTTGACAAGAGTGTCAATCTCTTCAGTTTCCGGGGACCATTTACACTGTAGAATATAGCCTTGTCTCTCGCATACAGATACAATGAAAATGATTTTAAAAAGCGTAGATTCTTTCCTGAGGCTTCATGATTTGTTTGATCAGCCATAGCTCACACCTTCATGATCGAAGACATATAAGAGTTAGTTTTGTATTCTTTTATACACCAACTAAATTTTTTTTTACCTAATCAGCAATATCTTCATCCATGTCACACACTACTGACACCTAAAATATATTCAAATATGACTGTGGCTAATTTTTCCAAAAACAAAATGGAGCCTTCAGAAATCCCAATGAAATCATTGCACTGAGTTAGTCAAACATATAAAGAACCACTTTACAAAATAGAGCTTAAATATGGCAGACATTTTAAGAATGTTGTAATATTGTATCTATTCTGTCTATATACAAACCTTTAGCTTAAGCTAAAATGGGGCATAAACAAGTACTTGCTTAAACTCATGTAACACATCATGTGCCTTCATGTTCGGTCCAAAGTATCTTCAATCAGAAACTTTAAGCCCTGTTAAGAGGGTCTATTTTTTCTGTCTGGCCTCAGTCAGAAGAGACATAAGCATACTCAATCAACAACTCTCTAGTTTCAGACCCTAGATATTCGATAGCAACAATTTGAACATGTTTAGAAATCTCATTAATCACACTGAGGCTGAGAAGCTCAGTATAATCCCTTGCATTCTTGAAAAAGTGAAACAGAAGCCAAAACAATCTCAGAAGTAGCCCACAAAGTGAGCACGGTAAATTAAGGTCATTTATTTAACAATAAGCATTTACTGTGTGCCTACTATGTGTCTCTATCACCTGAAATGATACTACACATCTGATTAAAGGAATGTTCTGTCAACAACCTAAAATGTCAATGACAAAACAAGAAGAGACTCTGGATGAAAAATGGAATAATTAAAAAGTACAATCTTTAGCAACTGCCAGTAGCATTTAATTTAACATTTTCATATAAAATCTCTCAATTGAATAATAACCTACATGTCAAGTAATCTATATATTACTCAAAAGATGCAGCTTTCTAAATTAAATTTCTCAAGGTTATTAGTTTTCATGAACCAAATAACAATGTGAAATATTTCACTAGCACTACCTAACTCCAGTACAAGCACACGGAAGTAACCTTTATCTTCTTGTGTGTGGTTTCACTAAACCTCATAACTCCTGAAACGAAGATTACAGAAAGTATAAATTATTTAGAGTAAGTTAAAGAATAATGTTCTGAATGTGGTCACTAGGAATAAAAAAGAGTGGGTTTTTCCACAATGAAATATATTCAGTATATTGTCTCAAAGAGTGCTTGAAGAATATAAAAATTCACGTCATACTCCACAGTAAAACAGCGATGATGCTCCACCAAAGGGGAAAATTCATTTTTGCTTCAGTGAGAAAATTACATTGTGATATGAAATGAGTGTTAATTGTTCATGTGCACTCATATCAGCTACTGTGCTGGCTAATTCTGCAATTTTTATTTATCCCTACATACGTTGTTTAGCATTTTGCATCTCTCTTGATCTTACGAGATATGAATAAAAAATTCCTCAAATATAGATTCTTTTTACTTATGTATGGCATCAATTAATTAACTTGTATTCCTTAAATTTTAGTTGTTATTTGAATGACAGCATCATGCAGTAAAAAAAAAAAAAAACATGTGGGGAGGTCATAGAGTTTGAGCCTCAACTCCTTAGTTTTCCATGTCCCCTTGAATGCATCATTGAACTTTTCTGAGCACTCAGTTTTTACACCTGTGCATGGGATAATAACAGTTCCTACCTTACAAGGTTATGTGAGGGTCAAGATACATGACTCAGCCAGCACAGCTGAAAGATACTATGTGTCAAGCCTCATTTTATGTATTAGCTCACCATCCTCAAAACTCTATGAAGTTGGTCTTACTATTATTATCTCAAATTGGTGGCAGTCTTTAGCTCTCTTGTGGACCTTAACATATTCTTTTTATTACAGTGAATTTCAGATGATGAAAGAAAGGAAACAGCGTTCAATATGTCCCCCCAAGGTCATAGAGTTAGTAAGTAGCAGAGCGAGGAATCAGAACCAAGGCTTTCCAGCTCCAGACCCTGCACTTTCACCATTATAATGTACTAAGGGCCCGGTACACAAAAATTTGTGCACTTGGGGGGCCCCTCAACCTGGCCTGTGCCCTCTCGCAGTCTGGGACCCCTCAGGGGATGTCCACCTGCTGGCGTGCCTGGCCAGCCTGGGTGAGAAGCTGATGGCTGTTTGCAGGCTGGCCAAGCGCCCCAGTGGGAACCCTCACCCCATTGGGGTGTGGCAAGCCTGGGTGACGGGCTGAGGGCCATTTTCAGGCTGCTCAAAGTCCCTCCAGGGTTTGAGTCCCTACTGGGGAACCTGGCCAGCCTGGGTGAGGGGCTGAGGGCCATTTTCAGGCTTTCAGGCTGCCCACAGCTCCCATTGCCCCAATGTCCCAGTGAGGCTGGCTAGAATCAGGTTTCTGGGGTTTATTTATCTTCTATAATTGAAACACTGTTGCTTTGAGCCAGGCCTAGGAAGGTAAGGAAGCCTCCTGTTTGTTTCAGTTCTGTTGCTTCTATAATTGAAACATTGTTACCGTGAGCAGAGGCTCAGCCAGCCTAGGCAGGCAGTTGCAACGGAAGTCTGCTGTTTACTCTAGCTCCGTGGCTGCCAGCTGCCTACTTGGCTGAGTTAATTTTCATACAGCCGCTCTGATTGGCTGGTGGGCGTGGCTTGGCTGGTGGGCGTGGCTCAGGCATCCCAGAGAGATGGTTAATTTGCACATTACTCTTTTATTAGATTAGATGTCTCTGAAACCAAGAGCTCTTTGTAAACCATACAGGGATATACACACACGTGAGTTGTATCTTTGACCTTGTTGCTGTTGTAACTAGTTGTCTCCACCCACACTGCCTAACCTAGGAGTCTCTAGAATTCTGCCTCTTCTGGTTTTCTCACTGGGCCTGGCCTGTCTTTTCCATCACCACATGGACAAATGCCAAGTCCAGCAGCCATGGCCTCTCTTGACCACTCCAGTTCAAAGTAATCTCTGCCCTTTGAGCCTTGGTGGCAATTTATTTTAAAATCAGCTTTACTGAGATAGAATGAACATATAACATTGTGGAAGTTTAAGGTATACAACGTGATGATTTCATATACATATATATTGGGAAATGATTGTCTCAGTAACGTTAGTTAATACATTCATTACCTCACATAGTTACCTTTTTCTGGTGTGTGTGTAGTGAGGACTTTTAAAAAAAAATCTACTCTCTTAATAACTTTCATGTATACAATACAGTATTATTAACTATTCACTATGCTGTATATTACATCCCCAGAAATTACTCATCTTAGGGCTGAACATGTATACCCTTTGCCAACATTTCTCCATTTTCCCCATCCTCCAGCCTCTGGCAAACACCAATCTACTCTCTGCCTGGTGGAAATTTTTAGCTCTCTTGTGGTCCTTAACATATTCTTCTTGTTACAGTGAATTTCAGATCTGGTTTTTTCCCCTTGCTTGACTGAAAGCTCTGTGAGGGCATCATCCATCTCTGATTTCCTTTACTCATCCTTGCATTTCCAAAAACTGCTTCATGTCTTGTGCATAAAAATTTTCCAATGAATGCATAGATGGATAATCTAGAGTAATTAGCATAATTACTACTACTAATAAAGACTGAACAATCATGATGAGAAATTCATTAATTCAGTTAAGTGTTTCATGATTATATTTTAAGAACTTCATACTTACACAAAAACCCATGGTATTAAGTAGAGGAAAATACTATGGATATTTGATTTTCAATACTCAAACATACTTCCAATTTGGGAGATAAATTCCAAAATAAATGGAAGACAGAGCCCCATTCTGCACCACTAAAGCCCAATACAGGCTTTTTCTCATCTTGTCATTCTTAATGTCTTCAGTTGACTCTATGATCTAACCTTCCAATAAGTCCTCTTCTGCTTATCATAGTCAGGTTCAATTATTTGCAACCAGACCTACCTAACTAATATAGTCCTAATAAATGGTTTAAAACTCTTTTGCCTATTAATAATCTACATTCCAAATTATCAGCCTCAACTTTTAAAATGTTAAATGTTTGCTTAGTAATTTTGAGTAGAAAATAAAATAAATGTAAGGTGTCTTTAAATCACATGATGAAGTTTATGAATGTTATAATCTACTAGTGGACCGGTGCATGAATTCATGCACATTGAATCTGCCCTTTCTCTATAATAGAAGTGTCAACCAAATTCATGATTGACAATGACAGATGGAAACACATGAGTGTAATTGGCGCCAATGAGAGCTTTATATGTATCACATGTGTGCGTGTCAACTTAGCCTTTTATATATACAGAATAAATTTGCTTAATTAGACCTGCTTTCTGATTTAGCTAAACTTTCCAGTCCAATGAAGCACCCGAACTTCTCTTTTTGGTAATTGTCAGCAACACAGCAGTAAATATCAACATGAAGGAGATTATTATTGTAGATCATGCAGGGAGAACAAAGGATAAAATATTTAATGGTAACTGCAGCAGTGTTTGACTATACTCTGCACAGTGAGAAAACCTGATGTCATTTTCAAGTTCTACCATTTCTTACTTCTTTTCAGTTGGGCCAAGTTTCTAAGCTTTCTAAATCTCCATTTTCCAACTAATGAAAAGAAAATAGGATTCCACTGAGTCTGATTCCTATCTACGTACTCCAGGACTTCTGTGAGGATCAAATGAGATGAGGCATGGGAAAACATAGACATTTTGTTAAAGTGTAAAATGTTTGCACCTGGCTGTAAAGCAAGTTGTGTTCCTGGGCTGAAGAAACTCCAAGCAGGCTAGTCGTCACTAGGGAGAGGAAGCCAGGCTTTGCTATGTGACATCATTACCTGGTACCCATAGCGACTGTTAAGGGCTGGCCATGGGGCCCTGATAGTGTTGGCTACAATTTAGTGGGGTGTCGCTCCAGGGTGGTGGCGGGGCCTGCATCCCACTTGGGGGAAGCCAAGTGTTGCTTGTCGGCCAGGTCCACACTGCTGTTTCTCTATAAATGGTAAGTGTGCTTCACGGCAGATCCTGCATTGAGCCTCTGCCCCCTGGTGGACAATGTGCATCATCGCAACCAGTCAGAAGATGGGAAGGACACTTAGCATATTAGCCTTTTATATAGATAGATTTTTATGAGAAAAATGCTCAGCATACAGCACGAAGAGGAATAATTTTGGGTCACCTGAAACTGTCCATACACTGTGTTAAAAAACCTATAATAATGCATGATGCTGTAACTTCTCATTTAAGTTAAATTAAACACTTAACCTGGCAGAAGTACATATATGACCTTCTTGAGAAGTCAGAAAATGTCCCAAGAGAACATTAGGTTCACAGGACACCCTAGACATCAATTCAAGATACCACTATTCATCAGGACTCTGAGGACCACACCACAAGATACATAACACTGTGTCTGCTGGTTCTAAAAGAGAAGACATTCTACTTTCAGTCCTATTCAAAGTATCCTGAGGTTTTGATCCAACTTGTTGGTCTGACATCCCAGCACTCAGCATTTTGGATTTCTGGCTCTGTTCACACCTCCTTACTCCCAGAACATGGACCTCTTATGCCCGTAGCTGCATCTTGACTACCCCTATTCCACCACCAACCCATGGAGAATGTAGTCTCCACTTTCCCAGCATAACACCTAGTACATGAACTCGAATAACTCTATGACTTTAAAGGAGGAGAAAAGCAATAAACTAGCTTCAAGCCGTGCAGTGATTTTTTCAGCATATTTTTAAAATAGGCTAATGAATTTTTGTGCTATGCACACAGTAGGCAGTCATGTATGTTTTAATAGATGTTTCAAACAGGGCTGATTTTTCCAAGAGTAAGCAAATAAATGTTTCTTCCAGTACCACAAACAGACATTAATCCAGGAAAGCAAAAGTATAGTCTCTTGTAAGTAAGGGAATAAATCATGTCCTCTTTCTGGCCTTTGGATCCATTTAAAATCTATTGCTTTCTGTGTATGTGGTGTGTTTTTAAAATATGTTCTTATTAATTTCAGAGAGAGGAAGGGAGAAGAAGAGAGAGAGAGAGAAACATCAATGAGAGAGAATCATTGATCAGCTGCTTTCTGCATGTCCACCACTAGGGATCGAGTCTGAAATCTGGGCATGTGCCCCAACGGGGAATCCAACCATGACCTCTTAGTTCACAGGTCGATGCTCAACCACTGAGCCACACCAGCCAGGAGTATGTGGTGATTTATATTAAATAGGTCCCTGCAGTTTTGTTTCACATTTCTCTGACACGTTTTCTTTAACACACTTTTAAATCAGGGCTTGATTTTTCAATGAGATTATTTTCCTATCATATGTTCCAACCTGGCATCCTACTTCTACCCTAATTCCCCATAATGTTTCAAACATTTACATGATTGAACAAATACTGTACTTTTCATTACATTTCCTCTATTACTTGGACTTTTCAGTTTGAGTATATTTGTATTAATTAAATAATTTTTTGTTATTTTTCTTAATAACTTTCACTGCTTGCTCTTCAAATTTCACTTCAATCCCTAGAATCTTTTTTTAATCTCCCCAAATTCATGTTCCATTTCTTTATAATGTCTGGCTAGATTTACTAACTAGTTACATAAATATAAGTGGCATATATGAACTTTTTGAAGCAATCTCTACAATCACATAAGACTCTAAATTAAATCATTTGTCAAACTATTTTCTATTTTCTGCTCATTGTAATATTAACTAGAATCATTTTTGTCTCAGTCTTTAAGTACCTCTCTAATCCACTTTTTCTTTTTTTTACTTTGTTCAACAAGCTACTTTCACTCTCACTCTGTTGGCAATAATAATTTTTTTCCTGAAAATATGTTCTTTCAAACTCATTTTCTCTTAGAGGTTATTATTTTAAAAAGTTTAATACAATGGTAACAATATAGAAAGAGCCAAACTCCTTTTACTAAAATTTCATTCTCCATAATCTATTTTCATCTTCATTTATTCCTCTGTTTCACTCAGTCATAATTTCTGCTCTAGGAAATCCCTCCTCTGGTCCCATTCACTTCCCCTCAATCTCTTTCAGTCCAATCCCTTCCCATCCATGATCTCTTCCATAATTTGATCTCAAATACTTTTTCAACCATTTCTTCCACAATTCATCTTAAGAAAACCCAACTGCAATTTGGCATCTCCCTGTTCCCCAAATATGCCATGTTCCTTCCAGCCTACGGTTGGGCACTTGCTTTTCTCCCTTTTTCTAGCTTCTTTTCCCAGTTTCTTCAAAAAAGTCAACCTGTTATCTTCCCTTGCAGGTCACTGGACAGAGGTGTGGATATTATTTTTATTCTCTAACTTCCTCCACGCCCCCCCCCATTATTCCTGTGTCTCTATCATTCTCTTCTTTGCATTCCAAAGGCCTCCTCTTGTTCCAAAGCATGGACATGCCTCTTCCTCCTCCTCCTCAATGAGTCATGCACTGTTCTCATCCTAAACTTTCCATTATTTGTCCTTTGAGCTGGCCTTTATCTTAGTTTGGTTCATGCTGCCTTTAAGAAGAAACTATTCTTTGGCTATTTCTTTTGCCCTATTTCTCCATGAGCATCCTTCAGGCATAGAACAAGTGGACAGATCTTCCACATAAAATATCTGGGTTACATTTTTAATTCTATACCCTTACTCCCTGGGCCAGTAATAGAATGGATCTACAGAAAGAACAGACATTCAGTTGCTGAATGGGAGAAATGTTTCCTTCCTTATTCAAAAGCAGCCCATCTGACTAAAGAAATATGTCAAAAATGGTTCCCAAGAAGAACCCATATGTCAGCCCAAGAGTTAACTATTTTGAAAATGAGAATCACTTGGTCTATTTTTCAATACAGATGGAGAACAAAGGAAAAGAAGAGGAGCAAAGAAGATATAAATCAGAATTCAAGCTGAAATATAGAAATCTCTAGTTATATCAGTGAAATGGGGAAAATATATAAGCTTAGAACTGTGGTGAGGTCAAAGCCAATAGGTATATGTAAGGTTTTTACCATGTTTCTGTTTTCCATCAACTTTTGACCAAAGCCACGTCCCTAAAAGGGAAGATGAGACTTTAAAAGGTGATGGAATAATGGGGAGTAGATAGAAGCCTTTGGCATGATACAAATTAATTTAAAATACCGTGTGTACTTAGAAGATAGGAACGAAAAAACAACAACCAGTGGGCACTGACATCAATGCTTTGTGAGAACGGACTTCATAAACTCAAAGCACTATTCAAATACAGGCTCTTTATTACTACTTGACAGAAGTTCAAATGCCTCTCACCCACTGCTGGATATTAAATGGTGTTAAGTATGTCCCACTACCGCTCCCAAACCCATAATGGCAAGAGTAGTCAGGGGGAAAGGAACAATGGAAAGAACATATGTGTCCTTGCAAATCCAGTTACCCCCTACAAAACTGAGCTCCTGTAAGCTCACGCAGTGGAAATGAGAGGCACCCAGAAGCAGAATCTGTCTCAGCATAGCTGTTTGCATAAAAGATCAAGTAAAAACATTATCAGTATAAGTAAGGCAGCTGCTCTGTTGGTTTGGAGGCCCACCTTTGAGTCTTCAGAACTTTCCATTCTCCTTAGTCAACTAATGTTATAATCTCTGAGAAATATCAGACTAAAGAGTAACAATATATAGGTGGTGTGGGTCCTGAGTCTCCAGGGGACAACAGCATTAATTCCTTCCATATAAACCCATCATAGCATTCAAATAGGGCACCATCACAAATGATTAGAAATGCCTCATTGGTTCATTCAGTAAATACCTGCTGAGCCACAGTTGATATTGTGGGTATGAAAATGTCTTACTTGTTTTGTAAGTACCCAGTATTTATTTTCTTCTCTCTTTTTAATTGAAAACGTTAACTTCTAGCTTACCATTTTATAGGGAACAGGGAACAAGTAAACAAATAAGTCTGTTGTGGTACAACTTGTAACATGATATATGATATGATGCAATGTGATATGTTATATGTGATTTGATACAATATGTCATGGAGTGACAAGAGCAAGTGGCATATTAGCTGAGTCTTAGGCAATAGTTGGCCTGGTGGACACAACAGTATAAAGAAATAAGATAATTATAGTCCAATGGATTTGCATCTCAAGAAACAAAATAAAGATTTCTCCCGGAATCTAAGCCAGTTGATTTTAAAAAGGTACTATCAGTTGAAATGGAAATACTTATTATTTGCTTTTCCTAAAAAAGAGCAGTATTAGAAGAAAATTCAGAGCAAGCTAGAGAAACTAATTTTAATAGCAATCAAATGCAACAGAAATTCTAAATATCTGTCAAAAACAAGGCTAACTGAACTATTTTTGAAGCAACAAAAAAAGAAAAAGACCCCTGGGCGAGAAATTTTATAGTCATCCTCCTTTCTAGGTCGAACTCTTTTAGAATGAGACAAAGAAAAATCTGGACCTGGAATAAGGGGAAGATGCCAGGAACCTAGTCACCACACTGACAGAGATTTGTTTAACAAACAGATGAAAAGCCAGAGAAAGCAGGTATCACAGGAAAAGGGAATAGACTGAGGGGAATAAATGAAAAAATATGACTCCAGAGTAAAGGGCGATACATTTTTAGAACACCCATTAAGTTAAGTTAGGTGGAAAAGAGAAATCATTAGACTATGATAAAAGAAAGAACTGTTTTTCATGTTTCTCCACAAGAAAACATTCAGTATGATCTCCAAAGATTAAATTTGATATTTTAATGTGTCTGAACAAGCACTAAATGAATTCTGAAATTAAAGCATTTCTAATATTCATTCTATACAGCACAGAATGGGAGAGGGGGGAAGAACAAGGAGTGTTTCTACAGAAAACCAATGACTTGTTTTGGTTTTTCTTTAAGCATAATAAAGGAAATCTTAAAAGAATATAAATAGAATCCAAGAATGCTAGAGTTTTTGTGTTAGTTTTTTTTTTTTTTTTTAAGAAATGGAAAAGCAACATGCAGAAAAGATCTTAGGAAGTACACAAATTTCATTAAAATGTAATGGGACTTGCAGGGACAATTACCGTGCCATGCTGTAAGGGGAGCTGTTGGCACACAAGAGCAAAGCACACGTATGAGCTCATCCAGCAGCCGCGGCAAGACCCACTTCCAGCGAGAAGCAGTCATGTTTCAACACCTCCAATTCCCTAATGCTGACAAGCTAAACAACTTGTTTTGTCTCAGGGAGCTCTTCTCTGGTGATTAACTGCTTACGGTGAATACTAATTATATGAAAGTACAGTATCGAAGAAGTAGTGTCCTATTTCCTCTACCGACAACCTCGACATATCTTTGAATCTGGAAGCTACTAGGTTAGAGCCACTGCAAACCAAAACCAAGAAAGACATGTTCCTCCCCCTGGTAAACAAACGGATCTCCTCCTACTTTTTAGTAGAGCACAGCTCACTGACAAGAAACCTCCTCCAACCTCTGGGCTCCAAACCAAATCGAATTACAAAAAGAAGTGAGTGTTTTAAAGTCCTGTCATAATCATATGGATAAATCCGCAGCAAGAGTTTGTGAATTAGTGCTCTTGGTGTCCTCGATTCCCCATGTCCCATGCTGAAGATTTACCCCAAATTGTCAGTTCTTAGGAACTGCACCTCAGATTAAAATCTTCTCACCAGGGAGCCTATGAGAATTTGTTCTTGTGTTTTAAATCCTAAGTGCTTTGTTAAACCGCCAACACCGCAAAATTAGAGACCATTAAACAATATAAGGCAGCAAGTGATTAAATCTACCAAATACACATTCAAAGCAGCTTAAGCTACTTTTTAATTAAAAATAAAATATCACTGGCTAAATTCAGATGTCTTAGCTATCCAGAAAAAGTTAGAAGTCTCTTCACAATGCAAAAGGCTGCTCATGAGCCCAGATAGAGAAGGAGAAATAGAGTAGGGGGCGGACTGGGGGGGTGACTCCTCTTGTCCCTGAGCCCAGGGCTGGCAGGGCCTGGAAACGCTGACCCGGTTTAGCTGGAGGACATGAAGGGGAAAGTCATGGCTGCCCTGCAGAGTGGGGACTCTGTGGTTGCTGATCAAATAAGCTTTATTAGCAAAAGGCCTCGGAGGAGACAGAATGTTCCACCTTCTTGGCAAGGGGAATGAGTTGAGTAACAGCACTGCAGGAAGTGAAAGCACTGGAGATGTATAGAAGGCCAAAGGAAATATCAGTGCTGTATTGAAGAATAGCTTAAACTCATTGATAAATAAGTCTTGAAGCAATTATTAGCATTTGGGGGGAAAGGCATGGGGGCTTTGTGTTAATAGGATCGCTTAGGATTGAAAGACATTTTTACTGTAAAGTTAGAAATAAATAAACATTGTAGCTTTAAGTTGTTCCTACTTGTTTAAAGTAAAGCAAAAAGGGCCAGGGGGCTTAGTCAACGCTGGGCAGGAGGCCAAGAATCTGAAGATCAGACTTATGGCTGGGATGATATCATTCACTCTGAAGTCCTGATACTCCTTCTAAAACATGAGAAAATTTACTGGTAAAACCTTACCTCACCCACAGTTTTCTTATTTTTAACTCTAATTTTTTTTCCTCTCAAGAATAATTTTCCAAGTCTGCTTTCTGCCTTAATATGTAAATGTTATGAATTTACATTTAGCTTCCAACATGGTCTTACCTAAAAAGCTTGCCCTAAAGTACAGCACAGGCACTTGGTAGCTACAGGAATACAAGACGTGATACTCATATTTAATCACTTCGGTTGCTGCTGCGGCCTCAGTCACTTCAGAATCATCCAGGGGTAACTCTAAAGCCTCCTGAAAAAAAAAGGCAAAAGCAAAAACATAATGTTTGTCAATAAAAAAAAGAGTCCATTAACCTGGAGAAAGATGCAGTTTTCTTCTTGCAGAATAACAGTTAAATAAATATAGAACCATGAGGTAAGAAAAAGGGAGTTTCCCACATTAATGTTTATCATTTGAGTCCTGGGTAAATAGTAAAACCAGAAAACATTAGCAGTAAGTAATTCCAGATTGCTTTTGAGAGACAAAGCAGCTCTGGGCATAGAAACAGGAAGGGAGGAAAAAAAAGCAAAAAAATCTGTTACAACAGCAACTGAAAAATCTTTACTGTTCAATTTTAGCAACAAGATGATGGCTATGCAAGCTACCTTCTTTCCTACCTGTGAAAGCTAAAAACATCCTAACAATTGAACAAGAGGCTGTGTAATGTCCCTTAAGATTCTATTGTACTTGCCAAAAGATGATTCATTGTGTGCTGAACAATTCCCAGTTCCATTTTGAATAAGAAAGTTATTTTGCAAGAGGTTGATTTTGTTAGGTACATTTCAAAACCTGTGCTGAATTTGTTTTATTATTGTGCTGTCTTTGGTATATTTCTACAATAAATCTTGATTTATAATAATAGGGGAGAAGGCAAAATATTAATGCCAACTTAAAATGGGGTTTTGTGAGCAAAGATGGCTAGAGCCAGTTCATGTCTCACCCCATCATTCTTTACTGGTTGAATTTTTAATGATGTGTGAAGGTTTCTTAAGAATGTATCTAAACGTTTAGAAGCAATTAAATGGACATGTTGAGTCAGAATCTGATTCCACCCACATTTATTATTTACTTGGATTGAAGAATTTCCTTTGAAATTAATTTAGTAGAAGGAGAGAAGCAGGTTGGTTTGGCTCTTTGTACCTCTCATTACAACAGTGACTGCGACAATGAACAATACAGGAAGGATTTCAAGCTTTATCAATACGAAATAAGGATCCCTGCGGAGATGAGTAAAGCCACACACTACTCTCCAGATCTGTGTCTGCTTTACTAATTCCCCACTCACCAGCAGTTTATTGGGGGAGATAAATCACACCTGGAGATAGTTACAAAATAGTTTTTCACTAAACTCCCATAGACCCTATCAGTTAAACGCAACGAATTAAAGAACCAGAGAGAAATCACTGAGATAAATATCCAAATACAGAAAATTAATACAGCAGCAAGAAAGAGGCTTTTTTGTTTGTTTATTTAAATTTGCATTAGGCAAAGGTATCTATATACCTTCTTTTAAAGCAATTCTTTTAACCAAATTCTTTCTTTTTGGTCAATGATTGGGTTGTTTAGCACTTATCATTTCTTTTTTCTCAACATCATAAAACATTACACCTTTGTGAAACAGAGTAAATGCAAGTACTGCATAAATACATAAAATGAAAAATAAAATTCCTCTCGACCAAGCACGTCTATACTTCAGATTTGTAACCATTCTTAGCAGGTCATTTGTGTATTTTTCCAGACTTAAAAAAAATGTCTTGGTGTATGAATAAATGCACATGCATACACATGTCACCCATCCAGCCACCTACCACCAGTTAAGTCATGCAGTGAATACATATGTTCTTGATTTGATTTTGCACTCGTGGACATCCTGCCATGTGCGCCACATCAGCGCTATAGACTTTGCTTCTTCTTTTAATGGTTTTATTTTATTGCACTGTATGACTATGTCATAGTTTTGTTTTTAACATTTCCATATTGCTAGATATTTTAGGTTGATTATAACTTCCTGCTACTCAGTTAATGCTGCAATGAATTTCTTAGCCCATATATCCTCTAGCTCACCTCTGTTTTCTAGAGTGCAGATTCCTGAAGGAGACATTACATTACTGTGCAAAGGGTGTGTGTCCTTTAAATTTTGATAGTGTCAATCTGTCCTCAACGAAATGAATTCCCAGCAGAAATGTATGAGAATGTTCTTTCCCATAGCCCATAAATACTGTTATTTGTGTTTCAAATTTTTGCCTATTTGATGAGTTTTTAAATGTCGTTTTAACTTCTAGTTTGTTGATTAACAGTGAATATGAACATCTATTATCTGTTTGTTGGTAATTAGTATCCTTTTGTGATTTGCATGTTCTTATCCTTTGCTTATTTTCTGGTATTTAACTTTTATTTCTCTTATAAGATTATATAAATTCTGTGTATATCAGAAATGATAATTTCTTATTGGATATCTATCTACCTACTAATGTATACCCATCTCCATAGAAAAACAGGTGTGCAAGATTATATGACATATATGTGTATATGTATATAAAATATTTTCACTCAGTTGTCTTTTAACTTTGTTCTTGTACATTTTATCATAAAGATTTATTTTACTTTTATGTAGTTATTCTGTACCTGTCTTCATTAAAAGGCCTCTGGCTACTTCCCACCTCATCCTTAAAATTTATAAAAATATTAAACTCCTTTATTCTACATACATACTCACACACATGCACATATTTTTAAATTTACATTTAGATCATTAATTCATCGAAATTTTGTTTTTGTTATGGTGTCAGGTAGGAATTTTTCCCAGATGACTTCTAATAGTCCATCTTTCCCATTGATTTTTTTTTCTTATTTTTTTTAATTTTTTAAAAATTATTATTACATAAAGCTTTACAAAGATTAGTATATATATCTCTTTTTCCCCCTGCCCTTCCCCCCGCCTTCCCTACCCCCCCGTGTTTTGTGTTTGGTTATGCTTAATGCACCTTTACCAAAAATTAGATGTGTGGATGTGTGTGTGTGTGTGTTTATTCCTTATACTTTTCTATTGAGATATTTCTCTTCTTAGATGATCATTGTCCAATTCTTAAGTAAATACTGGAGTCCTTAATTGCTGCAGAAAACTACAAAAATAGACTGCTTGAGATTCAATCCTGCCAGGGAGGATAAAATTCCTGGAAAGAAGGTTCTTTGACCAAATTAAAATTAAGCACTCAGGCATGTGCTGGGGTTGACACAGGTACTTGCAACTGGTGATCAATTAGACATAGATCTAAATTCTCTGGAAGAGTTAGGAGGCCCAAGGGAGAAGTAACAGAAGAAGCTTCTTGAGGAACCTGTTAGCTCTCACTCCCGTCACCGTTCTCACCGGCAGCTGCGTGCTCTTCTGAGATTTGAAGGCTGGAGTGTTACTCCTCTGTTGAGTGTTGTCAGTCCCCTGCTCTAGGAAACTATGTATGTGCAAAGAAATTTTTGCATACTTAACTCATATGAAATGAACTTGAATCCTTGGCCTATGTCTGTTAGGCCTTTCCATCATTTGCATTCACCTTTAAGGTACTCATGCAAATAGTATCCCTTGAAGTCAAGCAATTTGGAAATTACAGACTTCTACATATTTTCTGCTTCCCTTTCCAAAAGTGCCGGATAGATTTAGAACTACAAGACTAATATTCTTGTATTATTCATCTTTGTATTTCCAGTGACTCTAACACAGAGCTGAGAACTATAGTGAGTGATATTATCTATATCAGTAGCAGATATGTTTCCTCCCACCTAAGTATACTATAACAAACTTCATAGATAATTTACCGACAACGTCACCTCCATCCCAAGCCTGCAAAAACAAAAATAGCAAATGAAGGAGTAAAAATGCAAAAGATCACCAAAGATGATATAAAATGACAAATAAGCATAAGAAAAAGATGTTCAACATCATGAGCCATTAGGGAAATGAAAATTAAAACTCCATATCTATCAGAATGACTAAAATAAATAATGATACCTTCAAATGTTGGTGAACTTGCAGAGAAAATAGATCATTTACACATTCCTGCTTTGAATATAAAAACAATGTGCCAGTTTCTTATAAAACTAAACATGTACTTATCACAGAACCCACCCATTATACCCTTGGGTATTTGTCCCAGAAAAATGGAAAACCCTGTATACAGCAGTTTTATTCAGAACAGCCAAAAACTGAAATGGGTTAGCTGTTCTCCAACAGGCTGCGGTTAAATCAGGTAACTGTGATATATCATTCCACACTACTCAACAATGAAAAGACCAAACCTGACATGCACAACCACCTGTGAAGTCTCCCAGGAATTATGCAAGCGATAAAAGCCAATCCAAACCAATAAAATACCTAGCGATAAATTTAACCAAGGAGGTAAAAGACCTGTACTCAAAAAACTCTAAGACAATAAAGAAAGAAATTGAAGAATAAAATAAACAGAAGGCTGTACCATCCTCAAAGATAGAAAGAATTAGCAACATTGAAATGTCCATACTGCCCAAAGCAATCTACAAATTCAATGCAACCCCTATCAATACCAATACCAATTAGGACAAAATAATCCTAAAATTTATATGGAATTACAAAGACCCCAAAGAGCTACAGCAATCTTGAGAAAGAAGAACAGATTTGGAAGTATCATGCTATCTGATATCAAACTATATTACAAAACATCATGGCACTGGCATAAAAACATACACATAGATCAATGGAACAGAATAGAGAACCCAAAAATAACTCCATGCCTAAATGGTCAACTAATGACAAAGAAGGAAAACATATACAAAGAATATAGTTTCTTCAATAAATGATATTGGGAAAACTGAACAGATGCATGAAAAAATGAAATGACAACTTTTTCATACAGCATACAAAAATAAACTCAAATGGATTAAAGACTTAAAAATAAAACCTGAAATCATAAAACTCCTAGAAGAAAACATAAGCAATAAATCTTTGAAATTTCTCTTAGAAATAATTTTGTTGGATATGTCTCCCCAGGCAAAGGAAACAAAAGAAAAAATAAACAAATGGGACTACATCAAACTAAAAAGGTTTTGAACAGCAAAAGAAACTATCAACAAAATGAAAAGATGACCTTCTGAATGGAATATATTTGCCAATGATACATCAGATAAGGGGTTAATATCCAAAATATATAAGAAACTCATACAACCCCTGAAAGACAAACAATCCAATTAAAAAATGGGCAGAGGATCTCAACAGACATTTCTCCAAAAAGGACATACATATGACATATGAAAAGATGCTCGACATCACTAATCATCAGAGAAATACAAATTAAAAACACAATGAGATATCTCCTCACACCTGTCAGAATGGCTATCATCAATAAGTGTTGGCAAGGATGTGGAGAATAGGGAACCCTCATGCAATGCAGGTGGGATTATAAATTGGTGCAGCCACTATGAAAAACAGAGTGAAGGTGCCTCAAAAAAACTAAAAAGAGCATACCGTACAGCCCAGCAATTCCATCTCTGGGTAATTATTCAAAGAAATCCAAAACATTAATTTGAAAAGATATATGTACCCGTTGGCATTATTTACACTAACCAAGATATGGAATCAACCTAAGTGTCCATTGATAGAGCAATGTGTAAAGCAGTGGTACAAACATGCAATGGAATATTATTCAGTCACAAAAAAGAATAAAATTTTGCCGTTTGCAGACACATTGATGGACCTAGAGGGTATGATGTTAAGTAAAATAAGTCAGACAGAGAAAGGCAAATACTGCATGATTTCATTTACATGTGGAATCTAAAAAACAAAGCAAACGAACAAATGAAACAGAACCAAACTTATAGATACAAAGAACAAATTAGCCACCAAATTAAAGGGAGTTGGGGGATTAGCGAAAAATGTGAAATAAATTAAGAGGCACAAACTGCCTGTTATTAAAATAATCATGGAGATGTGAAGTATAGGATAAGGAATATAGTCAATAACATCGTAATAGGTATGTATGGTGTCAGATAGGTACTAGATTTATCAGGGTGATCACCTCATAAGGCACATACATGTCTAATCATTGTGTTGCATAGCTGAAACTAATATAACATTGTATGTCAACTGTATTTGAAAAATTAAATTAAAACCTCTTGAAACAAAACAAAACAAAAAAGGTTACAGACTGTATGGTTCCTCTGAGGTAAGATTTTTGAAATGATAAAATTTTAGAAATAAAAAACAAAGAAGATGTAATGTGGGGAGTTGTGGAGGGAAGTGTGGTTACAAAAGGGCAAAATGAGGAATCCTGTGGTGATGAAACAGTATTTTGACTGTGGTGGTGGATACGAAAACCTACACTTGTGATAAAACGATATAGAACCAAGTACGCACACACACACACACACACACAGGTACGAGTAAAACGGGAAATCTGAATCAGATAACTAGACTGTATGGATGCCATATCCTGATTGTGATACTATAGTTTTGCAAGATGTTGCTACTGGGGGAAATTGGGTAAAGGTACATGAGATTTTTCAGATTATTTCTTTTTAAAAATATATATATTTTATTGATTTTTCACAGAGAGGAAGAGAGAGGAATAGAGAGTTAGAAACATTAATGAGAGAGAAACATCGATCAGCTGCCTCCTGCACACTCCCCACTGGGGATGTGCCCGCAACCAAGGTACATACCCTTGACCGGAATCGAACCTGGGACCCTTGAGTCCACAGGCCAACGCTTTATCCACTGAGCCAAACTGGTCAGGGCCAGATTATTTCTTATTATGGCATGTGAATCTATAGTTATCTCAAAAATTTCAATTAAAAACGAAAAGGAAAGAAATAGGGAAGAAATTTGAAATTTTGTTTTTAAAATAAAATTTCTAAGACCTCAAGTGCTAACAAAACAGGTGGCAGAGGGATGAAACAGCATCTAAGGCCTGGGAATAGCTTTAAAGTAACACAGGAAAGGGCCAGAGGACAGAGATGTGCAAGAGGCTGATTGGCCATGGAGTGATGATGGTTGAGGCTGCTTGCTGAGTCCATGGATGCTTTACCATTATTATACCATTGTCTCCTTTTGGGAATATTTTAAATTCTCCAAAATTAGATGCATTCAGGTAAAAGTTTCTGATACCATATTACAGTATACTCTAGTGAATAATTCCGTCTAGCCAGCACACTCACCTTGCAGATATACACAAGGCCCAGAAAGGTTGCTGGTGACCCCCATGTCACCAAGCAGGTGGAGGCACATGTCTACGGACACTGAAACCTTCCTCTTTGAACAGTATTATGCCACTCCTTAGCCATTACTATAGTTAATATGGACTTGCGTTCTGGGCAACATAATGTTAACATTTTGGGTAAGTTTGATAATATGTCATTGTTTTTGTTCTTTTATTATATATTTTTAAGGATTTGGGTATGTTTCAAATTAAGAGTTATTAGATAAAAAGTCATGTGTACATTTATTTTCCTCAAAGTGCTGCTATTTCATTAAATGAGAAGATACCTGTGTTTAGGAAATTACACTCACTCAAGAAGCTAAAAGATTAAGTGGTTCACATTAATTATAGAAACCTTGATTTTATTTAATTCAATTAACAATAAGTTGACAGTGATCTCTCATTTAGAAAATCTGATATGAATTAAGCTTTGCAACTAAATCCCATTAAGCGGGGATCATGCTGGAGACACTTTGAGATATTTTATTGAAAGCAAACCCAAATGGTATACTGGGCTTAAGAAATGAGATCCCTATCTCTATTTAGCCTGCAAGGAAAAGTAATTGAAGGAAGAAAAACTTTTCTTCTATCACTAAAAATATCTATTACTGTTATTGAGAAAACATAAGTAAGGAGCTTTATTCATAATACCCCTTGAGGAAAAGAGAGTCAATTTGTTTATCTTCTACCAGTCAGATCTTCAATTCCAACCTCACATTAACGGGTCAGAATCACAGCCTAAATGCCCGAGTGGCACAGGGCAGTGCTGGTTCTGAGTGGACACAAGCCATCTAATCACAATGGAAAAATGGGCTAAAAAACAAACTTCTTGCGATTTCCCTGAGCCAACAGCCTTTCCATATATTCAGAAGTGATAAAAACCGCCAAAGCCTTTTGACAAACCACTGAAAAATGAATCCCTTAAGAAAGATTTTTACTTATTAAAACACATATGGTGAATTAGAAAAATAATCTATGTGAGATTCCAGTAAGCAGGCCCTCTTTTGTTTCATGTGCTCATTTCACAGCAAGTTGGTCTTTTCACTATCTGTACTCCTAGAATGACTCATTTTTCATGCTCTCTGTGGCTTAAGTATGTGGACTGTCACAAGAGCCTTTGCAAGTGATGGTATTCTTTTAGCAATTGTGAATGTAGGATCTAGAACATAAGAGAGGGTTCAATGCAGGCAGCCATGTGTCTGACAGCATCTGGAGCGACCATGAAATAAGGGGTGGTCCACAGGACGATCCCAAGAATAGCATTTCAGTGAGGCTCCCTTGTCCCGGTAATATTATCACTCCTGTTCCTGATTTTTTTTTTTTTAAGGAAAAAACGAGGCGCCATTCTTTGCCCTCCCAGATCCGTCAGAGGGGAGTGAACTAGCATCAGCATGGCCGATGTGGGCTCCCACTGAGAGAGACTCTGTCTCCTGTGGGATTAAATCCTTTTCTGCAGCCTGGCAAGCGCAAGGGCAAGGCAGGAGGGAGGGGACACAGAAACCAGCCAAAGCATCTGGCAGATTTCTGGTGTCTGTATCTGGCTCCATTGTACTTCTTAGGCCCTGCTTCGTTCAGGACTGTGCAGGAGACAGTATGACCGCTTGAGTTCAGAGCCGGACAGCCAGCAAACAGGCTGAGGCCAAGGTGGACTGCAGAAGAGGCTGTGTCTTAGGTTCCACAGCAGAGAGACAGTTCCCTGCAGCAGGGAATAGTAATAATGCTTACTAGCACCCATCATATGCCAGTGACAATTAGTGCATAAATCAGAACAAGAGATAAAAAGGCATTATGTTCTGGGGAAAAATCAGAAGGGCTCAGAAAGATTTTTAAAGGAAAAGTTAGGTTCTTTTTATCTACTTCTTAAGATTCCTGGGCAGCTAAAGCAGTATTTGCAGAATAAGGATTTGAACATTATCTGATCATTCATTATGGAAATCATGACTAACTAAAGAAAGAGGGAAAGACTTATACCTGGTGTCCTGAGCTTCAGAATCAATCAAATGCATTTCTATTCAGAGCTATCCTTTGCATGCTACATAAGAAAGACCAGCATCAGTTGCAAGGGTGTGCCGTTTTTCTAAGCACATTCGTGTACATTATGTCATTCGCTCCCCTGCTCTAGGTCACCCAGCAAGTAAGAAACAGCCAGGACATCAACCTAAGACCTCAGTCGCCAAGCTCAGGGCTCCTTCACTTTGCCAAGACATCAGATTTTGGGGGGTAGAGAATGTTAAACATATGTCCTCTTGGGCTCCATCCTCAAACTTCTGCGTTTGAACTCAGTAGTTCTGGGATGGGACTCAAGGACCCACCTTATTTACATCATTCCAGGTGATGCTAATGCAGGTGTCAGCAGACCAGGAACCTTGCCTCACAAATGTGTAAAAGGTCCATTTTGAGCTTCTTCAGTTAAGATAACAATCTATGAGACGACAGCATCAGGAAAGCCCAGTCACCAAGACTCAAAATTATGCCACAACCAGTTTGGCCTCACTGACTGCTCATCTCCATCTCCAGGAGTATCGCTGTCTCAGCTGGCCTCCGCTTGCTGGGAGCCTAATGCACCTCCACTAACCAAAGACTTCAACTCAGCACCCCCACCCCCAGGGACCCAGGCTCTTTTGCTGGCCCTTTTCCTTCTCCTCCTGTCCAAAAATAATACTTCATGTTCTCCTCTTCCTCTGAGTTCATTAATTCTCACTAAAGTATCAATGGCCATTAATGCCTTAGTATGTTATTCCTTTATCAATATGACATTGAGCAGCAGATTTGTAGCAATAACCCTAATCAAAAGGAATCTTTAAAAGTGAAATCGGGGATGCCAAAAGAGATAAAATTTCCAGTGTGCATGGAACTACCAATGTGTAAAAGCCACTTGACATTTTAACTCCAGAGCCAGAGCACTTCCTGGTGCTACTGGGCAACTGCTTCCACTGGGTTTTCCTTTGCAAAGAATTATGAAACAGGAGTCATCTTTTATATAATACCCTCTCAGAAGTACGAACCAATTCATTGGCATCAGATTTCTCTTCTCCATATTAAACAAGCCTTGCTCTTCTGATTTTTCTTATGTGCCTAGTTCCAGAGGTTTGCAAACATTTTCTGAAAGAACCAGATAGTACGTAGTCTAGGCTTCGTGGGCCATGAGGCCTCTTCCATCGGAGCAGGAGTGCAGCCGTTGGCAACATGTAAACAAACGGTGGTGGGTGTACTCCCAGGAACCTCATTTATAAAAACAAGCTGTGGCCCCTTGACCCGAGTGTGCTCACCCCTCCAAGCCCACCTTCAGGCCTTCTCTAATGTCATTTTATTTTATTTTTATAAGTAATGAGTAGAACCTGTGTCTCCACTTGGTGAACTTTCCCCCGTTTCTGTTTTTTTCTATCTTCAAATGTTACGTTCGATTTCCTGAAGGGATGATAAATTCTGAGCCTTAATAGAATGATGATAATTGAATCCAATAGGCTGAAGTTTGGCTGCAGTCGTTTTCTAAAGTAAGAGATAGCACTACCCTAATTTAAACAAGTGAGATTTTTAAATGTCTTGATGAATAAACTGCAAATTCCTTTAGCATATGAATAAACTTCTTTGCTCAAATCCACAAATGAGTAAATTTCACTGCCAAAGAGTAAAAATGATAAGGTCTTGATAAATAGACTGAAAGGCAAGCACCTTAGTAATCCAGAGGCTGTGGATCCTGCAGCACAAGGAAACATCACATCTAAGAATGAGCAGAGAACTGTTTTAAAGGAGCAAGTAAGCCAGTGGTGCTCAACCTGTGGGTCGCGACCTTTTTGGGGGTTGAACGACCCTTTCACAGGGGTCGCCTAAATACATACTGCATATCAGATATTTACATTACGATTCATAACAGTAGCAAAATTAGTTACGAAGTAGCAACGAAAATAATTTTATGGTTGGGAGTCACCTCAACATGAGGAATTGTATTAAAGGGCTGCCGCATTAGGAAGGTTGAGCCATCGGCTCTTTCCCTCAAAACTTTCTCTGAGGTGTGTGGCTGTGAATGGGGCTTTATTTTAGGTTTTTGTTGTTGTTTAGCCACAGCGCCCCCCCCCCCCCAGCTATTCAGGGCTAGTTTACTTGTTGTTGGGTTGTGTGCATGTGTGTGTGTGTGTGTATGTATGTGGTTTTGTTTGCTTTTTTGTTTTGTTTTGTTTTTTAACCAGGAGAGTCCTCTAGAAACTTCCAGAAGAACCTACCGCATGCCAGGCAGGCATTGCACCTCTGCTGGGACAAAGACCTGGTGCTGCTTTTAAATAATACTGTTTCAGCAGCAATGAGAAGATGCTGAAAATTCTCCTCTTTCTACTGGGTATAAGGATACAAATCCAAATCTCAGCTAAAAATATCCAGATATTAGAGAAGCATAGTACAGTCAAAGGTGGCAAAGGGCATGGAATTTGGAGTTACACCTGGGTTCAGTCCCTAGCTTTGCCACTCACTGGATGGGCAGATCACTTAATTCTTCTGAGTGTCCATTTCCTTACTTGTTATATGATGGTAATTTCCTCCCATGCTTTCCTTGTTTAAAGTTTATTAAACAAGATAAAGTGTAAAACTGTCCCATAATAGGTGTATTGGTTAACTTATTCATTAATTCATTAAATGTTACAGGGTATCTTCTATGTTCTAGGCCAGGGGTTGGCAAACATTTTCTTAAAGGGCCAGGCAGGCCCTAGCTGGTGCTCAGTGGTTGGAGCATTGGCCCATGGAATGGAGGGTCCTGGGCTTGATTCCAGTCAAGGATATGTCCATTGGTTGCAGGCTTGATCGCTAGTTGGGGCATGTATGGGAGGCAACTAATGGATGTGTCTCTCTCACATCAATGTTTCTCTCTCTATGTCTCTCCCTCTCCCTTCCACTCTCTCTCTTTCTCTAAAAAAAAAAAAAAAAAAAAAAAAAAAAAAAAAAAAAAAAAAAAAAAAAAAGATCAATAGAAAAAAATAGCCTCCGGTGAGTGAGGATTAACAAACAAAAAAAGGGGGCCAGACAGTAAATATTTTAAGCTTTGTGCACCCTTATGTGTCTGTCAAAACCACTTAACTTTGCCATTGTAGCATGAAAGCAGCCTAGACAATATGTAAATTAATGAGTGTGGCTTTGTTCCAATAAGATGTTATTTATGGACACTAAAATTTAAATTTCATATCATGTTAATGTCATGAAACATTATTCCTTTGATTCTTTTTCAACCATATAAAAGTTTAAAAACCATTCTTAGCTTGTATACAAAAATAGGCAGCAAGCCATAGTCTCATCCTTGTTGCAGACACTGTCTTAGGCTCTGGGAACAGCAACAGACATTGTGCCCTAAACGAGGGAGATATGTTAAATCACCATACAAACAACAATAAAATTATCATGACAATAAGCCCTACCAGAAAAAATGCACACAGTCCCCAGAGTATATATAATTCTGCCACATCTATAAATTTGGTGTATGTGATTTTAAACTTTTTTTGTTTCAGCTCTTTCACATGTCAACCAGTTGTATATAGCACTGACCCATTTGATGTAATACTCACGTTCCCCAAGGTTTATTTTTAGCTCAACAATCATACCATCACCCAGACAGATTTTTAGGAACTCCAAGTTCACCAGACTGCATTATCACCTAGAACTTGTCACACCTGTCACCTGTAACCACCCAAATTTCTTCTTAACTCTTCTTGCAGCCTACTAAAAAGTCCCCTTGTATGCTTAATACTGTTCCTCTTGCCCTCAGCAATAGTTTCTTCTTGAGAATGCTCCTCAAAATTTTTTTCTCAGCTTTGCTCATTCTCACATGTACGTACATGTGCGCCATGTGTGTGGACAGAGCACGTACACATTCACTCACTCATGATTACTGAGTGTCTACAATGCATTAAGCATTGTGCTGCCACTGGAGGGATGCTGGTGAGCAAGAGACACAATCTTTGCTCTCACAGAGCTTATAACTAGAGGGAGAGGGGGGAAACAAATCATTTTTGATGATATTTGATTATAGTGTTGCACATGCTGTGAGAATGTAAGGATGCATCATGAGGCCTTATCTGGTCTGGGGCCAGGGAGATACTTCTACTGCTCTACAGTACACATACACTCCTTAGCTTGTGAGTGTCCAGAGGACAGGCTTACCCCTCTCTTATTCACTCTGGTCTCCCAAGCATCCCAAACAGTACCTGGCATATAGTAAGCATTCAATCAGTATTTGTTAAATGAAATAAATAAATAAATAAATGGAATGAAAATAAACTGTCTGTTCCTATTTCCATCCTATAAACCAGAGGTATGACTGACCTGCAAGCCCTCTGGGTGATGCACTGTCCACTTTAAAGACTATGCTGGCGACCCAGACCATTGTTAAACAACATTATGAAGAAGGAAAAACTGATCTTTGGCATCCCCTACATCCAGCTTTTCATGACCTTGTTTTCCTATTTCACACAAAGCTCCCTAATTCCACCTTCTGATTTTCAGAAAAAAGGGATCTGATACACCTTCCAAAAGTAATGTTACAGGCTGAGCGTGTTAACCTGGCCAAGAATCTTTGCCATTGAAGGGAAGCTTTCCTGACCAGGGAAATCTCAGTGATCAGGCACTTCCTGTAAAAGAGACCATGACACAGCAAAGGCTTGGGGGGAGAGCGGAAGTGGGGGACAGCAGCAGTGATTTCTCTGGGACCCTCAGAACTTCAGAACATACTTGTGGGTGATCACCTGCTGTGTGTACTGAGGAGAAGGCCTGTCTTGCCAAGGCTGGTGCAAAGGGCATGTGGCCATCACTAGAGCTGCATAATCTATCTCTGAGGTGACAGAATTGCTCCTGGAAGGAACTATGTTTGACTTCCAATTACTGGATCCCTATTTCTCCCTGTTACTAAGCCTGGGTTTTCAACCATTTTTTCTATTTGTAATGCTAATGATAAGTCAACATTTAACAGAAGTTTCCAAAGGAAATGAAAGAAGCTTATTGCTGGTAATACTGCATTAATGTATTTTTCTGATTACTTATAATGGTAAAGAATTATTTGCATAGAAGAAAAATGCTAATTTTATTAAAGTGCTATTAGATAAGGCTCTTAAACCAACTTGCAGTATCCTAAAAAATTATACAGAGCAACTGGATTTGTCCATTCCAACCTCTTTGGAACCATTTGCCTGCAGTTACCACACTTAAAGGAAAAACCAAATCCAGCACCAACTTGTTTCCTAAATGAATTGGGGAGTTGTTGTTAAGAAGCATCTGCTGTTTCATGGCATTCATGTAAAAGCATTCTTCAGCCTCTATAATGGACTACCCAGCAGATGTTTTAGAGCACTATACCCACAGCAATACATGTACCATAAAAAAGAAAAGGCACTGCAACATAATTAATGATTTCAGTTCCTCTATAAATGAATTTCACTTTTTTTTTTTTTTTAGAATGGATTTAAAGTTGTGTCAAGAGCTTCAACTTTTAACTCAAGCAATCCACTAGCAAGAAAGTGAACACAAAAATCATTTCCAGCAATAAATAACAAAGGGTCAGACTCGGCCCTACATCCAACAGGATGAAATCTGAGAGTGTGAGAAAGGCTTCTCCACACCAAGTCACCCTGCCACCTCCCCATAGATCGGCCAGAGAATTAGCCACTGCAGGTCAGCTTCTCTGTGGCCTAAAGCCAGGAGAATAAGCATTTTCTCTGAGACTGGGGGCAAATACTTAAATTACCAAGATTTTAAAAAATCGCCAAGATGTTCACACTGACAGTAGGCTCACAGTATGGGAGGTGGGAACAGGAAACTGCAACAGCGCCAGGAAAGCCAGTAATGCGTATCAACATGAACAGTGGCAGCTATAAATTGGTAGCATGTTCCTCTTATTCTAAAACCCCCTAACTCTAAGAAATTTAAAAACATGAAAAATGGCCATTAACAACCCCATGGAAGTCTGCAGTAATACTATCCTTTAAACTGAGATCCAGGCTCTATCTGGGGTCCACGTCTTAGGGTGGGTTATGCCCAGAGAAGACCTTGGGAGGAGGCTTTGAATGCAAGTAATCTTTGTGGTAAGTGATTTCAGGAGCACCCATAGGAAGTGTGGAAGTCAGGTAGAGTGGGAAAGAAAGCAGTGCATCGTACATTAGTGAACAGATTACCACAGTGGGCAACCAGGGCTGTTGCCCACTGAGAACATCTGAGACACTGTGTGGACACACTCAGAGTGATCCCACCTGAGCGATGAGAAAGTTGAAATGTATATTCACCAACTCCCACCTGTAACTGGTTGAGGACTGCTTCCTTCGGATGCTGACTACTGGAATTGCAGGGCTACCTCATGCTGAAGGCAGAGTCATAGGTGCACACATTAGACACTAGAGCACAAAGGAACAGGAAGTGTCATGGGGACATGGGCGGGACTAGAGATCACTGCTGCTGATCTGGGCAAAGTCTAGGGATGGTGCCCAATCCCTTAGTCACAATTCTGAAATCCAGGAATCTCTGAAATTTTTTGAAAATATATTTTCTCATATGTTTGGCACCAAAACTCATTAAGTTGCAATTTGTACGTGAGACTTTTTGGTCTTTATTTATTCTACTTTTTATCAATATTGTTTCACTAAAAGTATATTAATATCTTTGAGCATGGGGTGCTGCCCAGACACTACTAAGAATGTAATATAATAAAGAATTTACTTTTATAAAATTATCCTAGAGGCCTGGTGCATGAAATTTGTGCACAGAGGGGGAGGGTTTCCTCAGCCCGACCAGCACCCTCTCCAATTAGGGACTCCTTAGGGGATGTCCAACTGCTGGTTTAGGCCCGATCCCACAGGCAGTCAGACATCCTCTCGCAATCTGGGACCAATGGCTCCTAACCACTCACCTGCCTGGCTGCCTAATTGCCCCAACCCCTCTGTCTGCTGGCCTGATTACCCCTACCTTGCCCCCCTGCCAGCTTGATCACCCCTAACTTGCCCACCTGGCAGCCTGATCGTCCCTAACTACCTCTGCTTCTGGCCCAGTCTGGCCTTCCTCTGCGGGAGGCAACCTGGTGGATCAGGGGAAGGCACCACCCCCATTACCCCATTGCTGCTGCCACTGCTGGCCTGAGCCTTGGCCTTCACAGCTGCTGCAGCTTTGTCTGGAAGGACATCTGGAAGATGTCCACTCTAATTAGCATAGTGCCCTTTTATTAGTATAGATTACTTATCTAAAATCCCCAAAATTCTGAATTCCAAAACACAGTGTAGCTCAAGTGTTTTGAAAATATAGTTTTTTTCTACTTCTGTTAGAGTTGTCTTGAGCATAAACAAAATAATGTAGATAGAAGCATACTGACCTCCCTAAAAAAAAAAAGTCACTGAATAAATTCCTAAGCAATGATCATATTAAATCTGGGAATAAGAGGAAAGAAGATGAAGGGGGGACAAGGAATATGACAGAGTAATAGGAAGGAAAATAAAGAAAAAGAATAAAGAGAAGACATACTACAATAAAAAGTGAGAGCTAGATTAAAACTGAACAAAATAACAACACAAACAGATTTTATACTGCTATTCTCCAATTATATTATTTGATATAAAAGAATAAACTTTGATATAAAAGAATAAAGAGAAGACAGAGACTATGTACATGGATGAAACATATAAGAACTGCTTGAGGAATATGATAATAGATAATAATCAATACTCAAATGGGGGTCATAACACACAATCAGTAGGAATAGATCATCCATGCTCTTTAATCAACATCACACTCATTAGCTATATCTTACTTCTGAATCTTTGCCTAACCGATCCCTGGGCAAGAACAGTCTCCCTTCACCATTAGAACATGAGACTTCCTCCTTATTCAATTTTGGCCTAAAGTTCCTCTGTCCTAGAACATCTTTACCAGTTAACAATAACAGTCTAATGTTGGATCAAATCTACTTAACAATGAAATTTTGCAATTATTATATTTGTATGTTCAAGTCTCTGTTGACTGGGCTTATTATGGAATGGCATTTCCTATTTCCTAGTAAAGCTTTTGAGCTATATGAGTATTTTTATTCACCAGGATTCTTAGTGTCCTCTCTTTACCATGGTCCATCATGTTGAATAATCTTAAAATTCCCATTTAAAACATCAGAACTCTACACCTTCCAAAATTTCATCAGGAAAATCAAAACACAACTCAAATGTAAAGACCTTAAACTATGAATGTCAATAAAGGTCTTGGTGATGTCATTAAATTAACATATACATAATTTCCATATCAGCTTCCTAATTATTAAGATACACAATCTCAAACATTTATGCATTCAATAAACATTAATTAAGCATCTTATATACCTAAGATAGTGTACTGAGTAGATTTTTTAAAACATAAGAAATAAACCCCATGATTGGTCATACAAGAATTGTGCAATTAGGTGAGGGAGCCAGGTCATATAAGTTATATCCTCAAGTGACAATAGCCCATAGCAAACTATGATAATGGCTGTATGAGAATTATACAATGTTCATGGATTATAGATAAAGACCTTAATTCTAACTGCATCCTGAAAAGATGCAGAAAGGCTATTTAAAATAATCATTTAGCCTAAAGAATTATTCCAACTGTTAGAAATGAGGCACAGGCTATTTCAGGCATAAATGACAGCAGGATCTAAGGTATAAGATACTGAAGCTCATCTCCAATTTAGCAAGTCACCATTTGTCTGGAACATAATCTACTATCTGATCTAATAAAACAGTAATATGCAAATTGAGCCTCACTCCATTACACCTAAGCCATGCCCACCAGCCAAGCCATGCCCACCAGCCAATCAGAGTGGCTGTATGCAAATTAATCCAGCCAAGATGGTGACCAGCAGCCACCGAGCTGAAGCAAACAGGAGGCTTCATTGCCTGCCTAGGCCTCCACTTAAGGCAACAAAGTTTCAATTATAAAAGATAACCCCCAGAAACCTGATTCCAGCCAGCCTTGCTGGGATGTTAGATCAATGGGAGCTGTGGGAAGCCTGAAAATGGCCCTCAGCCCCTCACCCACGCAGGCCAGGCAACGCAGTAGGGACCCGAATCCTGAAGGGACTGTGGCCAGCCTGCAAACAGCCATCAAGCCCTCACTCAGGCTGGCCAGACAAGCCAGCAGGTGGACATCCCCCAAGGGGTCCCAGACTGCGAGAGGGTACAGGCCGGGCTGAGGGACCCTCCTGAGTGCACAAATTTTTGTGCACCAGGACCCTAGTCTACTCTAATAAAAGCATAATATTGAAATCGACCATTTCTCTGGGACACCCAAGCCACGCTCACCAACCAAGCCACACCCACCAGCCAATCAGAGCAGATGTATGCAAATTAACTCAGCCAAGATGGAGGCTACCAGCCACGGAGGTGGGTGCGGTGCAGCAGCAAGGTTGGCAGGACAGACGGGTTGGGTGGCGGGCCATGGGGTGGGCAGGGTGGGCAGGGTCCTAGACTGTGAGAGAGCACAGGCTGGGCTGAGGGACCCCCCCCTCGTCCCTCCCTAGTGCACAATATATTGTGCACCAGGCTCCTAGTTATATATATAAAAGCCTAAGCAACCAAACAACTGAATGACTGGTCGACTGGTTGCTATGATATGCACAGATCACCAGGGGACAGATGCTGAACACAAGAACTGCACCCTGGTGGTCAGAGTGCTCCCACAGCCAACCTCCCGCAGCTAGCCAATCTCCTGCAGCCAGCCAACCTCCCACAGACCCTCCCCGCAGCTGGCTGGTGCCCTAATTGGCCCCAATCACTGGCTAGGCTCAGGGACCCCACCCGTGCACAAATTCTTATATAGTGTTGTATAAGAGATTTGAGATGTCATAGAATTATTAGTTTGACATCAGATTCAGTAGAGGACTGACGTATAGAACTTAAACTATATGCGATGGGTGCTGGGAATCATAAGACAATAGCTGTCAGCCAATCTAACATATTAGAGAGCAGACTTTGGAGTCACTCTGCCTGGGTGTGGAACTTGATTTCACCATTTATTAGCTGAGTGACATCAGAAGCTAATCTAGCTCTTTTAGGTTCAGTTTCCTCTTTTGTTTAAGAGATAGTTTATGAGGCTATTGGTAGGACTAAATGAAATAATCCATGTAAAACATTTAGGACATTGCTTACTATGTAAAAACATAATGTTACAGCACTTATTATTATTATTACTATTATTATTATTAATCAAGTGGTACAGCAGTATGATTAGAGCTTTGCTTCAATAATCTGGAAATGAACTGAAGGATGTGTAGGAAATTAGAAAAGACATGGTGAGATAAGTCAGAAACCTATTTAAATAGAATGATCATTAAGGAAGGTCAAAGAAAAAAATTTTTAAATGGTGGGGAATAGTACTGGAAAAGAAGGAGAAAATGAGACAAATTCCTAGAGGGTATTTATTTGTCTAAGCTGTTGAATATAAGGGGCCATAAGCAAGCCTCCATCTCTCAGACAACAGCAAGGTTTTGAGCCTAGATAACTGAGAAGATCATGGTGTCATTAACAGTAAAAGGAACATTAGTAGCAGGTATTATTTTGGAGATTCTGCTTTAAGACATATGGATCCCATAGGCACTGAATTTGTAGGGAAAAAGTCTAGAGAGAGAAGGGGGCTATAGAAATGGCTTTAAAAATAGTTACCACTATTTGAGCATTAACTACATGTTATATGTATTCTATAAACTATGCAACCTTATGAGTTAAGCATACACAAATAGGGTCTTAAAGATCTTGGCTACAAAACTTGCCTACGATCACAATTAGGAAAATACAGAGCCAGAATTCTACCCATGTATATAACTGTAAAGCTTTGACATATTTTGGATATGAGTCATCAACAGAAAAAAAACTAACTGGAACAACTATAGTAGATGAAATTTCTAATAAGAAAAAAAAAGATAAAGCCAAGAAAAATTCTTGAGGGACATTTCAGAGCAAGGAGAAGTGCAGTTAACAATAAAAATGTCATGGACAAAGAAGAAAAATAAAAATGTGAAAATGACATGGAAGTCACAGAAGGAAAAGCTTCCAGTAGATCATGGTCAGCAGCCTTGAATGTTACAGAAAGTGAGGGTAGTCTGAAAAGGCAATGTGAACTGATGGACCAGTTATCACTGGTGTCTTTTAGAAGAGAAGTTTCAAAAGCATACACAGAAAATGCTAAGGTGGTGGACACGAAGGCAGAACCAGTGCAACAGAGGATATGAAAATAAACATGAGGCTATCCCTGTGGGTAACTGGAATCTTCCATGCTATTTTTAATGGTATGTGTGTATAATTGCACCTCTTATTTAGAATTTTGGATTGTAAAAAAATATATTTAAAAATTATCCTTAAGACAGAAGAGACTATTTTAAACAAAGGAAGGAAATTCTTGATTTTTATATAAATTTTATATATTCACTAGGGGCCCGGTGCACAAAAATTTGTGCACTCGGAGTTCCCTCAGCCCGGCCTTGCCCTCTCACAGTCTGGGACCCATCTGGGAATGTCCACCTACTGGTGTGCCTGGTCAGCCTGGGTGAGAGGCTGATGGCTGTCTGCAGGCTGGCCAAGCCCCCCAGTGTGGACCCTCACCCCACTGGGGTGTGGCCAGCCTGGGTGACGGGTTGAGGGCTGTTTTCAGGCTGCCCACAGTCCCTGCAGGTTTTGGGTCCCTACTAGGGTACTTGGCCAGCCTGGGTGACGGACTGAGGGATGTTTTCAGGCTGCCCACAGCTCCCATTGACCCAATGTCCCAGCAAGGCTGGCTGGAAGCAGGTTTCTGGGGTTTATTTATCTTCTATAATTGATACTGTTCCTTTAAGCCGAGGCCTAACGAAGCCTCCTGTCTGCTTCAGCTCATGGCTTCTATAATTGAAAGAATGTTGCCTTAGTAGTCCACCCAGGCCTGCTGTTTGCTTCAGCTCGGAGGCTTCTATAATTGAGACAAGTTGCAAATATGTTATTGCCTGGAGCACAGAGAGGCCTAGCTGGCTGGCAGATAGTTTACTACTAGAGCAACAGAAGCGGCCTGTTTACTCCAGCTCCGTGACTGCCAGCCTCCACCTTGGCTGGGTTAAACTGCATACAGCCGCTCTGACTGGCAGGTGGGCATGGCTTAGGCATCCCGTAGAAATGGTTAATTTCAATATTACTCTTTTATTAGATTAGATTATTATGTTCCTTTTTTTTTCTTTTGTCAAAAGTTAGCTACATTTGTCAATCTCTGGGCATTTTGTTCCATTTATCCTAATTTTATTTTTTATCTGTTCAGTCTTTTCTGGGCATACTGTGACTAATACTTTTAAATAACAATTTAGTATGACTTCTTCATTTTTATGTCCCCTTGCAAATTAGAATTATGACTGAGACTAAGAGAAGGTGTTGGGCAGAAAGCATTTTTTTTTTTTTTTGCACAACCCACAGATGTTTTAAGTAAAGGACACATCCAAGTTGAACTCTCAAAAGCAATTTGCTTAATTAGTTTAGTAATCATTGTGTTCAAATCAAGTGTATCAGTTTAAGAAATCCTTTAAGGCTCTAGATTTTGTATATAATTTCAAGGAATCCATTATTTTAAAATTGTGGTTCTCAACCTGTGGGTCTAGACCCCTTTGGGAGTTGAACGACCCTTTCACAGGGGTTGCCTAAGACCATCCTGCATATCAGATATTTGCATTATGATTCATAACAGTAGCAACATTACAGTTATGAATAGAAATAAAAATAATTTTATTGTTGGGTCACAACATGAGGAACTGTATTTAAAGGGCCAGAAGGTTGAGAACCACTGAAAACATCAGGTAATTTCTAAGTCTTTTCAACAATCTATCTTTCAACCAAATTTATTGAGAGCACATTAAAATATTGATGGGGTCTATTTATAATGAAATAGACAGGTTGCATGTTAAGAAACATAGTCTAGTGCTAAAATAATTTACTTTTCCAAATAAAATCAGAAGAATAAAAGCAAGATTATGATCTTCAATGTGATTTGCAAAAATTCATAGTAACTAAAAAAGACACAAATTAAAGAACTGCAGCTTCCTCATTCTACCAAACACACTGGTATATGAACAAATCTTATACCAATACTCTTATGCATTAATAATGATCTATAATGGTTAGAAATTCATTTGTCTTTTAATTACTTTAAAAGTGTTATTACAGCCCTAACGGGTTTGGCTCAGTGGATAGAGTGTTGGCCTGTGGACTGGAGGGTTCCAGGTTCAATTCCGGTCAAGGGCATGTACCTTGATTGCGGGCACATTCCCAGTGAGGGGTGTGCAGGAGACAGCTGATCGATGTTTCTCTCTCATCGATGTTTCTAACTCTCTATCCTTCTCCCTTCCTCTCTGTAAAAAATCAATAATATATATACATATATATACACACATATATATGTCATTACAATTGAAAAGTAAATTTATTCAAGTAAATAAATTGAAAAGTAAATTTATTGAAAAAAATCAATAGACTGAAAATTTGAAAAGTAAATTAGTTTAGGACATATACTTCATCAAAAGTAGACACTTCTTTCCAAATTTTGGTCTTTTCCTCCTGCAGTTTATAGTCAGGTAACAAACATATGGCTTTATTAAATGAACAATACTAGCATTGAAGGAATTTTATTTGGATTTCATAGATATATGGTAGTAGAAAATACCCTTTCTAGTAATCTCAAATATCCCATGGCTTTAGGTTTCACTTACATCCCAAATCTGAATCTTCCACCAAGATAACTCCTTCAAAGTTTAGATATATTCATATTTCCAACTGGATGTTCCATGGCATCTCATTTCAATGTGTCTAAAATATAATCCGTTATCTTTTCATTTAATCTGCTCACCCTAATGTATTTCATGTCTTAGTTAAAGGTATTAAAATTCATTAGTGTCAAGTAGCCAGTAAAAACTTATTGAACCAGTAAAACTAGTCAGTTGGTCAACAATTGTTAATTAAGGATATTGGTATAGCCACTGTGCCAAGTACTAGGGAATATAGCACTAAGCAAGAAATATGAAGTCCCTACCCTCATGGAGTTCAGTCCAGTAGAGGAGACAGCCATTAAATAAATAGTTATAAGTGTGACTAAATTTTCACATTAATTACAAGTATAATGACAAAGGAAAAAATAACCCATCTAATTACTGAAACCAGAAAACTCAAAAATATTTTCAATATTTTTT